>RJWJ010018173.1:0-31966 GCA_004363605.1 Indri indri
GTGTAATATCTGATTTTACAAATAAGGAAACTTTATGCTCGGAAAGACTTGAGGCTTGCCCAGAATTTCACATCTTAGTGCAGGAACAGGTACCAAGATCCTTAAATCAGGATCATCTTGGTTTGTTCCTCGTACACCTGAAGATAGATTGGCCTGAAAGCTTTAATTCTGTTTCCCAACAAGGGCGTCCTGCAGAATGTCACTCCATATAAACCAAGTGGATTGGAATGTTGGGAAGGGATCACTTCTGAAGTACTAATGTTTTGGGGGGGCTTACAGTGTGCTGAGGGCTCTTTCAGGCGCTCTAGTAGTCACATACGTGGTATATAATCCAGCAACCAGCACTGTTTCACAGATTGTGAAACTGACCCTCAGCATTAAAGTGACTTGTCCTAGGTCATTCAGTTTCCAACTGGCAGAGGTGTGACGTCAGAGTTCATGTTCTCATAGACTGTATGACCTCTAAATAAGTTTGGGAAATGCTAAAGTAAAATTTTTTAACTGCAAGACTTTTCAAAGCTTTTAATATGCTGCTATGAAAGAACAACTCATACAAAGACATGTAAAAAGGAAAAGAAATTTACTTGCAAAGAGGGGCAAGGCCTCCCAATGACTGCCTTGTCAAATAAGCAGAACAGGTATTTAAATGGAAAAAACTGCAATATTATGAAGAATACCAAGTTTACATTAGTGTGTTCATAATGGAAAAGTTTTTCTCTCTTTATTATCTTATTCACAACAGCCTTATCTCCACACATTGATAATTTGCAGGAAATGTTTAAGGTATGGCTGTGGCCTCCCAGAGTGCTAAGATTACAGGCACAGTGGCTCACATCTGTAATCCTAGCACTCTGGGAGGCTGAGGCGGGAGGATTGCTTGAGGCCAGGAGTTGGAGACAAGCCTGAGCAAGAGCCAGACCCAGTCTCTACAAAAAAAAAAAAAGAAAGAAAAATTAGCCAGCATGGTGGTGCCCACCTATAGTCCCAGCTCCTCAGGAGGCTGAGGCAGGAGGATTGCTTGAGCCAAGGAGTTTGAGGTTGCTGTGAGCTATGATGACATCATTGCACTCTAGCTGGGGCGACAGAGTGAGACTCCATCTCAAAAGAAAAAAATGTTTAAGATATGGTTTATTTTGGGGACCAGATCTAAGCAGGGTGCTCAGCTGTTTTTTTAAATTTGTCTCAGGTAAGAAGTGTTTTTAGGTTTGTTTTCCTCACTGTGGGATGTGATATACGTGCTTATGTTGAATGGCAGGAGAACAATGTCAGTTTTGCCTTTAATATGTATTATGTCTTTACAAGAGAGAGATGTCAAATGCTAGGATTCCCAAACCTAATGACAAAGACACTGCATATGTTTATTGCGTGGAATGGCAAGAATGGCCGCCATTCATACATTTACGTTGTCAATCTACTTCCTGATTCCTTGACATGCCACTTTAGCCACAGTCTCAATCTGGGCATATTGTTGCTGATTTTTTGCCCTAACCATCTCCCTATGTCTTCCAGTCTGTTTTCAAAGCCCTGGTGTAGGCCCTTTAGCTTGGCAGCCAGTTTTTTCACCCCCTTTCTCATACGATAGAGGTTCTCTTCATCTCGTAATCACTAGTAGAAGACCTAGAATTTCATTGTCCTGTGATAGTCAAGCCTAGGGCTTTTGATTCTGAAGTCACAAAACATGAGGGACCTTTTCAGTCGGCAGGAAGGGTTTGAGCTCCAGAGTTGGGCAGTTCTAGATTCTGCTCCTGGTACCACCTGTGCCACAGTTTCCTCATCTGTAAAATTAGGATGGTAATGCCTAACTGGCAGGGTTGATAAAAAAAAAACAAATAATAGCAACAAACCATCTTAAAGCATTTATTTCGTGTCAGGCTAAGCACTTACACGCATTTTCTCAGTTAAACCTCACAGTAGTATATCCCAGCAGTTTATGAAGTAAGCACAATTATTATACAGATTGGGGAAACTGAGGCCTAGAGGTTTAAATAAATTGTTCAAAGTCACATAACAGTCAATTTGACATTAGCATCTTCACTTCACCACCACACTATATTTCATCTCCACCTCTAATCAATAAGTTCATTTTAAGCTTACTACTGTGCCTAGTGTTTGCTCCTTTCCCCCTCAGTGGATCACAGCAGTACAGCCGTAAAGTTTTTGCCTGTGAAAATATCTAGCAAAATGTAAAGAAAAGTGACACTGAGAATGCAAATTACCCATGTACTTGGAAATGATTTGCAAAAGTGTTTTGCTAGAGAGAGGCACCACTAAAGGGCCCATAGGAAATGGGATCGGTGGTTTGGCTCAGCTGCAGCTAGAGCTGCTGGCAGGTCAGTGGCCAGTAGTCAGCCTGATATCCTTTGCAACTTATAATAGCCATACTGTCTGAAACGGTCTTTTGGGGTCACCAAGGGTAACAGACCTCTTTGGAGTGTTCCCCAGAAAGAACCTCCCTATTCTGAGCACTTCGCCTGCCTAGTTTTTGTCCCCTCCCCCCGCCTTAACTAGCTCATGTCTCAGTCCCCTCCCTTGAAAGATAAGGGACGATTCGTGCATCAGGGAGAATGAGCAGTTGGATATTGCAAAAGTGCAACATGAAAGAGGCCTGGATTAAACTTAATATAACATACATGGGTGAGGAATGACTATAAGCGGATAATAGAGATGCCCCAAATCAGTGGTCCCCAACCTTTTTGCACCAGGGATTGGTTTCTTGGAAGACAATTTTTCCATGGACTGGGGTGCGGGTGGGGGGTGGTTTTGGGATGATTCAAGTGCATTACATTTCTTGTGTAGTCAGACCTCTCTGCTAATGATAATCTGTATTTGCAGCCGCTCCCCAGAGCTAACATCACCGCCTCAGCTCTGCCTCAGATCATCAGGCATTAGATTCTCATAAGGAGCACACAACCTAGATCCTTTGCACGCGCAGTTTACAGTAGGGTTCTTGCTCCTGTGATAATCTAATGCCACTGCTGATCTGACCGGAGGCAGAGCTTATGCAGTGATACAAGTGATGGAAAACACTGTAAATACAGATGCAGCTTCGCTCACTCGCTTGTCAGCCGCTCACCTGCTGTGTGGCCCAGTTCCTAACAGGCCATGGACCAGTGGTTGGGAACCGTAGCCCCAAATGACAGGCAGGATGTGCCCTTGGTGGTTTTGTTTTGTCACTGGGGAGTGGGAATGGTGACATGTGCTAGAAAAATAGGGCTGGGCTGGCTTCACCTCTTATATAACAATTGTTTCACGCTTTGCTTTCTTGGAGGCAGTGATGGTGGTCTAGAAGTTATTTTTGAGCTTGTTTGAATCTCAGTTCAATCACTTACAGAAGGGAAGTGGCTTACATGAAGTCACCAGTTTATAAGTGGCAACACTAACTAGAAGCTCTGGTTGGCAGTTAAATATTTCATCTTTTAATGGAAAATTAGTAGTTTGGAAGGCAAGTTTTCTGAAAAGTACTTATGGGAGGTGGTGGTAGAGTTATAAAAAGCATCCATGTAGCATGCTACTACCTAAAAAAACCTTTCCTCTTGCGTGCCTGGTTATCAAATAATATCTGATAGAGGACCTCTGGTAGTCTTCTACCCTGATTCTTTCAGGAAATTTTCTGGTCTAGTTGCTTCAAAAGAAACTATGAAGTGCTTATTAGATCTTACTTTTTTGTAACTGTTTATATTGCCACTTCGAGCCTGTCCTCTTCCAGTATTTACAAGTTTACCAATCCTGATAGCTCTTTGTCATTCATAGTTGGCTCTTGGCACTGTATTTTTATTGCTGTTGGTTTTTGTTATTATACCTTCAAAGATCAAAGATTGCTATATTTGAGGACAATTGAAATAATATTGCTGTCTTGGAGAGTATTTCTCAAAAAAACTTATCAAACTGCTTAGATATATAATATACTTTCGTGTTTGGCATCCCCACGCCCACCCCTACACCCAGAGATTGGCTAGAAAGACTAGCGGGGCCCAGCATACAGTTGTAGTCAAGGCCGAGATTATGGCAGTGATGTAGTAAGGAGTCATAGCCAGATTATGAGTGCAGAAGACACAGGTGGAGTCTGGAAGAGCCTGAATACGGCTTCCTACATCTCTCCCTCCCCAAGAGGGCCACACAGCACACTCTTCCTCCGTTGTCTAAATGCAGCAACATGTGCCCAGGGCAGCCTCTTAGGCTGATCACGTAGGCACCCTCTGCTTAGCATGTACTGAAATTCCAGAATCTCAGAAGGAAAGCAGGTGTTCAGCATGAACCACATGGTTTGTACAGTTTAGGCACACTGAGCCACTCTCATCATTTAGGGAGAGTTTTATATCTATATAGGGAGCGTTTACTAGCCATGTTCCCAGATGCCAGGCAGGGGCCAGCCTTGGAAGCAGACCTTCTAAGGGTAGCAGTCTCGGATCTGCTATGATAACTCTTTTCTGTGCACTTTTAAAATCAGCATTGTGAATAACGTGAACCCTTTGGTAGATACTTTTTAAAGTTCCTTGTAAGTTTCTAACAGTGCTCTTAATTTGCCAGGTTGTGTTCTGTGCTTCCCCGCCTCCTTTTTTTAAAAAAGTAAATCTATAACAGCCTTATAGCAAGTTACTATACAGTGCCTGATCTAGTGGGAGACCCCCACAAGGGTGTGTTCCTGGGGAAAGCCTAGCTGACTACCTAGAAAAGACTAGAGAATAGCACTATAGTATAGTCACTGAAGTCATGGATTCCAGCTCTCTTCTTCGTAGGTGCAGAAGTTTGATTGTTGGTGTACATAGAAGTGGCTCGTGCTAGCCAAATGCAGGAGAGACTGATGTATAAACTAGAATATCCTTTTCTCTTCTCCCTGGGAAAAATGAAAGCGTCAGGTGGGCCTGGTTAGCACTTCCTCTGCTTTTAGGGAGACAAACAGTGAAGAAGTTAGATGTTTGGTAAGCAAGGAGGGATGGAAGATCTTCAGCTCTCATGGTGCCAGCTGGCAGACTCCCAGGCCTTTTTCAGGGGGCAAACTGTAGCATGTTCACTGGTCCCCTTACTCTGGAGACACTGGCAGTCCAGGCCTCTTGGGCCTCCCCTGCTGTTCCTTAGATGCTATTCCCTTCCTTCTATTGTCTAGTTCAGTTCTGTTTTCTGGTTCCAGGCAGACCATGTAAATGGTAAGGTTTAGGCTTTTTATTTTTATTTTTTTTAAGAGAAACAGGGTCTGTCACCTAGGCTGGAGTGCAGTGGTGTGATCATACCTCACTGCAGCCTTGAACTCCCCAGATGAAGCGATCCTGCTGCCTCAGCCTCCCGAGTAGCTGCTGCGCCACTACACCTGGCTAGGTTTAGGCTGTCTGTATCTACTTGCATTTAGCTGTGTTCTAGCTATGCCTTCCTGAACTTCTTCCCAGGCATTCATCAGAGACCAGATGTTCCCAACTACACGTTCAAGAGCACAGTGGGGTAAAAGATGAGGAACCGTGTTTTAGGGGCCACACTGCGAAGGCAGTGTGATGGGGGGGAATCAATCGTATTGGGGAAAGGTCAGGGCTATCAGGAAAGACCTGAGTTGGGGCCCCTGTATCTAGCAGGTAGATCTTCTGTAAGTCATCTCACCTCTCTGAACCTCACCTTTCCTGTTTGCATCATGTAATAATATTCCACATGGTGGTCTTAGGATTAAATGAGATAAAGGAGGGGAAAATGCTAAGCAGTATTGATAGTTACTTTCTGTCATATCTTTTATATTTTTTCTCATTTCATGTATTTCTCATAATGTACTTGTTCAGAGGAAAGAGGATCTTCTTTGCCCAAAAGTCTTTCAAAGTGTATGTGAGTTACCCCTCCTTACCAATGGTAAATTGTCACCATCGTATAGGAGAGGACTGAAGTCGGTGAAACCAGATTGGCTATGAGTTGATAGCATGAAATCTGGGGCCAGGTACATCTCAAGAGGTCATTCTGCTCTTTCGTCTACTTTTGTATATGTTGGAGATTTTCCATAATGTTTTTTTGTTTTTGTTTTTGTTTTTGGAGACAGAGTCTCACTCTGTTGCCCAGGCTAGAGTGCCATGGCATCAGCCTAGCTCACAGCAACCTCAAACTCCTGGGCTCAAGCAATCCTCCTGCCTCAACCTCCCGAGTAGCTGGGACTACAGGCATGCGCCACCATGCCCGGCTAATTTTTTCTATATATTTTTAGCTGTCCAGTTAATTTCTTTCTATTTTTTTAGTAGAGACAGGGTCCTGCTCTTGCTCAGGCTGGTCTCGAACTCTCGAGCTCAAACGATCCGCCCACCTCGGCCTCCCAGAGTGCTAGGATTATAGGCGTGAGCCACGACGCCTGGCCTGTAATGTTTTTTAAATAAATTAAAACATAGGTTCACAGATAAAGCTCCTTTACCAAAAAGTTTTGTAGCAAGATTTCCTTAGCCTTTAATAAGCTGATAATTTTATTTCTTTAGGGCCCTCCCAGGATGGACACGGAGACCTCCAAATGTTCTTGTGCCCTGCAGTTTCAGCCTCCCAGTCTGTCTTCCACCCTGCAGCCCAAGGGACCTTTCTGAGAAAGGCTGGGAAATGGTGGTTAATAAGTGTCTACAGGATTCTCAGAACCTTTCCTCTGCTACTGTGTGTTGACTAGACGGTGCCGGTCCCTAAGCTTCTTAGATCCCTCCTTTTGAGGCACATGCGTTAGTTTCGGAGCTGACTCCAGGGGGCCTCAGGGTAAGAGGGTAATGAAGGGCAGCTCCAGTCTGCCCCCAGCCCTCACCGCCTGCATGCCTCTGCCTTTTTCTGGCTCTGCTCTCTCCTGGCCCAGACTCCTCCACCCACCGCCTCCACTCTGCAAACCTTGTTCAGGAATGCTTAGGCGTGACCTCCTCTGGGATGTTGCCCTCCCTCAGCCCACGGTATGTCTCCTCTCCCTCTGCCCCGATTCTCTGCCTACCCTGTAAGAAGGCACACGTCACTCTTGTAACTAACTGCTGGTTTGTCAGCGTCCTTCACTGGACTTTAATAAGAGCTGAACTTTTTAAGGTACTCACTGTGGGAGAGGTACTGTACTGAGCATTTTACATACTTTTTTTTAACCACACCTTTGGCAGTATTGGATTGTCTTTATAATTTTTAAAACTAAACCTTTTATTATTACAAAAGCAGGATATGTTCATACATATAATCTGTATTTTAGAACATACAGATGGCAAAAATAAGATAAAAATATCACATACTTTCCTGTCAAAGTTCAACGCTCTTAACATACTTTTATATATCTTTCCAGATTTTAAAAATGCATGTATATGTACATTTATAATTTTTTACCAAATTGAGATCATACTGTTTATGCTGGTTTTTAAAAAAAAATTTATTGTGGTGAAATATACGTAACATAAAATTTAACATCTTAACCATTTTTATGTTTATAGCTCTGTAGTGTTAAGTACATTCACATTGTTGTGTAACCAATCTCCAGAACTCTTCCTCTTGGAAAACTGAAACTCTGTGCCCATTAAACAACAACTTCATTTCTCCTTGTCCCCAGCCCCTGGCAACCACCTTTCTACTTTCTGTCTCTATGAATTTGACTGTTCTAGGTACTTCATAGAAGTGGAATCATACAATATTGGTCCTTTTTTGACTGGCTGATTTCACTCAGCATAATGTCCTCATTTGGTAGCATGTATCAGAATTTCCTTCCTTTTTAAGGCTGATTATATGTATAGATCACATCTTTTTTTTTTTTTTTTTTTTTGAGATGAGTTCTTGCTGTGTTGCCCACACTGGTCTTGAACTCCTGACCCCAAATGATCCTCTGCCACAGCCTCCTGAGTAGCTGGGATTACAGGTGTGAGCCACTGTGCCTGGCTAGAGCACATCCTGTGTATCCGTTCATCCATCAGTGGACATTCGGGTTGCTTCCGCTTTTTGGCTGTTGTGTTGCTGCTGTGAACATGAGCGTACAAATACTTATTTGAGTCCCTGCTTTCAGTTCTTTCATGTATATTCCTAGAAGTGGAATTGCTGGATCATATGGTAAATCTATTTTAATTTTTTGAGAAATTGCCATACTGTTTTTTCTATATCAGCTGCACCATTTTACGCTGTTTATGTTGTTTTATAATCTGCTCTTTTCAGTTAAAAATTTTGAACTTGCCATGTCAATAAATTTCTGTTTTATCTAATACCTAGTCCATACTCAGATTTCCCCAGTTGTCCCCAAATGTCTTTTATATCTGATTTGTCCAAACCAGATTATGGTCCAGGACTAAATATTACATCTGATTGTTATGTCCCCGTGCTCCGTCTACTGACCTAACATAGCTCCCTCCTTTTTTTCTTTCTTTTTTAACAGCTTTTTTTGAGGTATAATTTACATACCATAAAATTCACCTGTTTGAAGTGTATGATTCAAAGATTTTTAGGAAATTTATAAGGTTGTACAACCATCACTAATTAAATTTTAGGACAGTTACATCATCCTGGAAAGATCCCTTGTGCCCATTAGCAGCCACTCCGCATTTCCCCCTCTACCAACCCTGGGCAACCACTTAGTCTACTTTCTGTCAACAACTTTCTGTCAACACAGCGATTTGCCTTTTCTGGACATGGCATATAAATGGAATCGTGCAACACATGGTCTTTTGTGAATAGTTCCTTTCACTTTAGCTTGTTTTCAAGGTTCATTCATATTGTAGCATGTGACAGTACTTCATTCCTTTTATTATATGGATATATTACATTTTGTTTATTCATCAGTTGGTAGATATTTGAGTTATTTCCACTTTTTAACTATTACGAATAATGCTGCTTTGAACATTGATGTACAAGTATTTGTGTAGACATAGATTTTCATTTTCTTGGGTAAATATGGCTAGAATCGTAGGATCATATGGTAGATTTATGTTTACATCTGTAGGAAACTGTCAAACAGTTTCCCAAACTCAGCCCCCATTTTTACATGGCACATGTTAAATACACCAGGCTGGGTCCCACAGATAGCCTTTTTTGTATTTATCTGGTTGCTTTTTCATGATGTCCTTTAGGTTATCCCCAATCACCTGAATTACCTATAAACTAGAAGTTAGATCTGGAGCACTGCTGAATTCAAATTAAATTCCGGCTAGAATACATCACAGTTTGTTTTATATTTCATTTTGAGTCATATCAGCAGACAAATAATATTTGAGTTAAATTTTTTCCAAATAGATATTGAGTCCAGCATCATTTGGTGAAAAGACTATTCTTTCCCCCATTGAATTACCTTGACACCTTTTTCCAAAGTCAATTGATCATGTGTGTGTGGTTCTATTTAGGGACTCTTTAAAGAGCCCCTGCAGCAACAGGTGTGCTGGATGAGCTTCAAAAAAAAAGAAAAAGAGCCCCTGCACCCTCCCTGAACTCTAGTTTCTGTCTCAACTCAGCAAGACCGTCGTGCTTTGCCTGAGGTTCCCCTCCCTGCACCAAGGCCCAGAATATACCTCCAGGTAGAAAGTCAGGCTGAACGTGGGCTCACTTCCTGTGTTTTCGTTCTCTCAAGGACTAATCTCTTGTTGCCTTTTGTGCATTGTCTGAAAGCAATTGTTTTACATATTTTGTTCCATTTTACAGTTTTCTACAGTGGGAGGACAAGATCTATGCTCATTCATGGATAGAAGCAAAAATCTGCCCTCCTCTTTGTGCTTCAATTTGGATAGTTTCTATTCTGTCTTCAAGTTTCGTGATCTTTTCTTTTGTAGTATCCAATCTGCTAAGCTCATCTAATATAATTTTCATTTCAGATGTTGCATTTTTCATTTCTAGAAGTTCCATTTGGTTCTTTTATGTATCTTCTGTTTCTCTCCACGTTATATTCATGTTTTCCTTTAAATCCTTCACCATGTTGAGCATTTTTATAATAGCCGTTTTTAAGGTCCTTGTCTGCTGATTCCATCATCTCTGTTATTCCTGTCGATTAATTTTTCTTCTGGTTACGGGTCACATTTTCCTGCTTTTTGGCATATCTAGTAATTTTTTACTGGACGCCAAACATTATGGGTGTTTCTGAGCATTTGGATTTTATTGTCTTCCTTTAAAGAGTGTTAAAGTTGGTTTTGGCTGACAGTAAGTTACTGCTTAACTATCAGCTTGATCCTTTTAAAGTTTGTTTTTAAATTTTATTAGGGTAAGTATAAAATACTCTTTTACCCTAGGACTGGTTTATCCTTAGTACCAAGGCATGTCCTCTGGGGTCTCTCTACTGTTTGCTCTGGGTACTAAGCCAGGTCTCTCTGCTCCAGCCACACAAGAGTAGAATACCTCCCAGTGATTCCTGTGCTGGTTATTCCTTTGAGGCCAGGACTCGATATCTCCATGGAACATTCTTATACAGAAGGTCTCTGACTTAATGGTAGTTGACTTAGGATAGTTCAAATTATGACATTTTGACTTTGCGATGATATGAAAGTGATATGCATTCAGTAGAAACAGTGTTTTGGGTGCCCATACAACCATTCTGTTTATCACTTTCCGTACTGTATTCAGTAAGTTACGTGAGATTGTTCAACACTTCATTATAAAATAGGCTTTGTGTTAGATGGTTTTCCCCAGTTGTGGGCTAACGTAAGTGTTCTGAGCATGTTTAAGGAAGGCTAGGCTAAGCTATGATGTTCAGGTGGTTAGGTGTGTTAAATGCATTTTGAGTCTTGATATTTTAAACTTATAATGGGTTTATCGTGACATAACTCCATTGTAAGAGGATCATCTATATATATCTTTTGATGCCGCACTATGGTGTTTGATCCTTACCATAACCCAGTGAAGTAGGTGGTGTAGTCTCTATTTCGTAGATGAAAGTAGTGAGGCCCAGGGAAGTTGGTTCGTGATGTGTTTGTAAGTGGCAGAGCTGAATCTTGAGCCCAGGTTTCTGGCTCCATTAGTCATGCCCTTTGTGCTCCATGAGAACAGAGAGAGCAGTTTTTCATGGAGTGTTTTCTCAATTATCAGGCTCACGTTTTACATCTTTAACATATCTCAAATCAGGAGAATGTTATCTTTTTTTTTTTTTTTCTTTTTAAGAGACAGAGTCTCTGTCACCAGTGCTAAAGTGCAGTGGTGTGATCATAGCTCACTGTAACCTTGAATTCTTGGGCTCAAGTGATCCTCCCACCTCAGCCTCTGGAGTAGCTGGGACCACAGGTATGTGCCACCATGCCTGGCTGATTTTTAAAATTTTTTTTGTAGAGGCCAGATGCCCTGGCTCATGCCTGTTATCCCAGCACTTCGGGAGGTTGAGGCAGGAGGATTGCATGAGGCCAAGAGTTCGAGACCAGCCTGGGCAACATAGCAATACCCCGTCTCTGTAAAAAATTTAAAAATTAGCTGGGTGTGGTGGTGCATACCTGTAGTTACGTTCAAGAATGTGCGTATTTTTTTTTTTTTCTTGTTTGTTTGTTTTTTGAGACAGAGTCTCACTCTCTTGCCTGGGGCGAGTGCCCTGGCGTCAGCCTAGCTCACAGCAACCTCAAACTCCTGGGCTCGAGCGATCCTACTGTCTCAGCCTCCCGAGAAGCTGGGACTACAGGCATGCGCCACCATGCCCGGCTAATTTTTTCTATATATATTTTTAGCTGTCCGATTAATTTCTTTCTATTTTTGGTAGAGATGGGGTCTCGCTCTTGCTCAGGCTGGTCTCGAACTCCTGAGCTCAGGACGATCCGCCCGCCTCGGCCTGCCAGAGTGCTAGGATTACAGGCGTGAGCCACCTCACCCGGCCGAATGTGCGTATTTTTATAGCAAAGCGGGCTTCTAAAAGTTGCATGCCTATGCTTGTCTCTGCAGGTATTTTATGCATGGTGTGTGTCGGGAAGGAAGCCAGTGCCTGTTCTCACATGACTTGGCAAACAGCAAGCCGTCCACCATCTGCAAATACTATCAGAAGGGCTACTGTGCCTATGGAACTCGATGCAGGCAAGGACTCCACAATGGGCCCCGGCTGTTACACCGACTTCACGTGGAGCTCGGGTCTTGATGAGGGGGAAATTTTCCTTTAAAAGTAATATGACATTACAAAAAGTATGGCAAATAAGCTTAAAACCTCAGTTTCAATAGCCTAAAACTACTTTTAACTTTTTAAAACTACTTTTCAAGCCTTATTGTTATGAGTATATAATTATAAAATGGTACTCACAGTCAACATAAGATTTTATATCTTGCTTCTCCCCCTTAACATGTCATAAGCTTTTTTCCTTTGCTACTGTTTTATCTCCTGACTATAATTTTATAATGTTAACGTACCATCATTTTATTAGCTATTCCTCTGTTCGACATTTAAGTGGTTTCCAGTGCTTTTTTTGGTACAAGTTAGGAGAGGCTGGTCTCCTGGCTGTTACACTGGCCCTTGTCAACATTTTGGGGACTCCTGCCCAAAGAACACTGGCTCGATCAGGCTTCGGGAGATTTCAGCTCAACATCTGTTTGCAACTTTTGGGCTTTCTTTGGATGGTCTGGAGCAGTGTATCTGTCCCACTCAAGTCGCACCCCAGTAGGTGATAGATAGCAAATGTCCCACTCACACTGAATGGTCAGGCAGCTGTTGCTAATCCATAAGCCTGTTAGAGTTCAAATATTGGGAAAGATGGTTTCCTTCTCCACCTCAATAAGCGGAGCGGAAGGAGGGCCACTGCCGTCTGGGGAGTGGCGGCGCATGCGGGGAGCGTGTCCGTGATGCATCTGCTGTGTGTTTCGTTTAGATATGATCACACGAGGCCCTCTGCTGCCGCCGCTGGTGCTGCGGGCACCGCGCCCCACAGTGTGCCCTCCTCGGGTTTCCACGGTCCTCGCCCTCCTTCCGACCTCACTGCATCTATTGTGAAAACTAATTCACACGAACCCGGGAAGCGCGAGAAGAGAACATTGGTACTTCGAGACCGGAGTGAGTGAGCAGAAGCCTTTCCCTGCATCTTTCTGAAACGCAGTCTTACTTATCTGTGGTGCTCCTTTCTGGCCTTCTCTTGTCAAGATGCTCCTAAGCTAATACCCCTCCCAGTTAATCGTCCAAGTGGAGAGACTCCAGAACCGTTCTGAATGAGGGCTCCACTTGCCTGCAGAGCATTCAGGTGATGCTTTTGGCCTTGTGCCCAAAGCTGGGTTGAGCTCCATTGGTGGGCAGAACATAGAAAGTGATCTTTTTGTCAGTGCGTAACTGCCATCTGCGTGTGATTGTCCAGTAAGTGAGAAGCATCAGGCTCCTCATTTCAACACTAAGTACTTTGATAAAGCGTATTTCACTGTTTGACTTTTAGGTCACTCATAGTCTTAGTTCTTATGCTGACCTGTGTTTGGTGTTTAGACGGCACCTTTGGAAACAGACTAGCATGTTATGGTCTGTGTCCTGGGACAGTGTTTGAGAAGATGAAAGCTACAAATTATAAAAGTTGTCTTATTGACTGGTCTTCACCAGGTGAAGAGATTTCTAGTTCTTGGAACTGTGCACCATAAGCGAGACAGATTCCATTCCCAGCAGACATGTAACCCAGTGGGACGCGCTACCTCACCAAAGCTTGGAGTCTGTGCAGTGGGAAGGCCTTTGTCGTCACGGGCGCTTCAGCAGTGGCGTGTGGGCCCAGGGATTTGCTCTAGACTTTTATTCCGGTTCACTTTAAAATGATTGGTGACTTCACTGGTATACACTGTATTCTATTTCCCTCATTCTAAATGCCCCTGGACTTAATGTTTTTGGGCTTTTTGGTTTGTTTTAGTGTTAACTGTCTTAACATTTTCATATTTGCCATTTTTAAACAGCAACTTTAGTGTTCTTTTGTATAAATATGTTCTGTTTTGCTGTTGCCCTGTCTTGCCATTTATGTTTTTTTGTTTTTTTAGTATTATTAAAAGTAACGTCCCTGTGAACATTTTATGCTATTCCTTTTGTGTTTTCCTTTTGGCCTGTCATTTGCCATTTGTTCCCCACAGTGGAATTCCTCAGTTCAGAGTCGCTTAATTTGTTAGGTTTTGGCTAATGGCTTACCAGAAAGATTGGGCCAGTTTTCATGTCTGTGCTGTGTGTTTTGTATTCAGATCTCTCTGGCATGGCTGAAGAAAAGACTCACCCCAGCATGTTGAGTAATCCAGGCAGCTGCAGTGACCCCCAGACCAGCCCAGACATGAAGCCACATTCCTACCTGGATGCCATCAGGAGTGGCCTCGATGACCCGGAAGCCAGCAGCTCCTACAGCAGCGAGCAGCAGCTGTGCCCCTACGCGGCCGTCGGGGAGTGCCGGTTTGGAGATGCCTGTGTCTACCTGCACGGGGAGCTGTGTGAAATCTGTAGGCTGCGAGTACTGCACCCCTTCGATCCAGAGCAGAGGAAGGCTCATGAGAAGGTAGAGTTGTGAACCTTCGCACGAACTTGTTTTAAGAAATCTGAAATGTACTTAACAGGATACTGAAGCCAAAAAAAAAAAAAAAAAAGAGAAAATCTGAAGTGTACTCAGCGACAATCGGTATTTCTACAGGTATCTTTCTGCCAGTAATACCTACATTATTATGTACCTGGCATATTTATATCCTATTTTCAGGTTCTTTTTCCTATTGTCATTTTGCCAGTTTTTGATTATTGAGAATAAAGAGAAAAGAAGAGGCATCAGAAGCATGAAATGATGCAAAGTTCAGAGAATACATCTAGCCTAGGAGCATGAGGGGCATCTCTCTCTCTCTCTCTCTCTCTCTCTCTCTCTCTCTCTCTCTCTCTCTCTCTCTCTCTCTCTCGCGCACGCGCGCGCGCTCCTCCCCCCCCTAGGTTTATACGCATTGTGGCTGGGATTCAGCCAGGCTGAGTCGTGGCAGATTTGAGGAGCCAAGTGCTGGAAGGGCCCTTTGAGATCATCCCTGTCCGTATTGTGTGGGGAGGCTCTGCCTTAGGCTGGGCTCTGTGCGCTTACGGGCTGTGAAGCTGGTATGGGGAGAAGCTCCTAGCTACGGCATCAGGAGACCAAGTTGCTTCAAATTAGGGCTCAATACTGAGAAGGGACCAAATGGTGTAGGACCCACAGTAGAAAAGGGCTCCCTCTCTGGGGACGGTTGCCTGGTATATTCCTAGATCAGTGCTGACCCCATGGCAGGGCTGGGGGAGGAGCCACTCTCCATTTCTTCCTGGGGAGCAGAAGCTTAGAGCTTTCTGCTCCGAGCACATGTGTGAGGTCTCTGTGCTGTGAGCGAGGGCTTGTGCCACATCTGGGCACCTGAGCTCCCAAGGGTCAGGACCTGCATTTGCTCAATTGCCAGCACACAGCAGGAATTCAGGGTGTGCCTAGCGAATGAACGAATTCGCTAAATCGTTTTCCTGGGGAGAGGGTGGTACTGCTTACCTATGACTCCATGCTGCCAGCCTCAAGCCTCACTAAGGAAGAGTCAGCGTTTCCGACACTGGTGCGGCTTGGAGTCGGGGAGGGCAGTGCCCAGAAGAGCTGGGAACCAGCGTCCCAGTGCTTGTGGACTCTGCAGCCCACAGCAGTTCTCTTAACTGTCTTGGATCTCCACGGTCTCGGCTCTAAATCGGAGGTGACCATGTCGTGTTAGGAAAGCGAGGGGTTGGACCAATGATAGTTCGAATTCCTTTTATGGTCTGAGAGAGATCTCGATGTCCTGAGTCCAGGGGATGCTGGGCCCTGCGCACAGCAGCTGCCGTTGGCGCTCCCTCCCGATCTCGGCTGTGGCGCTGTGGCTGCAGCTGCTCCCTGGGTCCTCAGTGGCCGGAACCTGAGCTCCCCTCCTCTCTCCACGCTTCAGATCTGCATGTCCGCGTTCGAACACGAGATGGAGAAGGCCTTTGCCTTCCAGGCGAGTCAGGACAAAGTGTGCAGCATCTGCATGGAAGTGATCCTTGAGAAGGCCTCTGCCTCTGAGAGGAGATTCGGGATCCTCTCCAACTGCAACCACACGTACTGCCTGTCCTGCATCCGGCAGTGGCGGTGTGCCACGGAGTTTGAGAACCTAATCATCAAGTAAGTACGGCCAGGGGTCTTGGCTACAGGAGCCAGGGAGAATGTCAGATCTGGGACCTTCTTCCATCCACGTTTAAGCCTTTCCTTGACTCCAGAGGTGTTCAGATGCAGAGTAACTGGTGAGTCTTGGCCCCCGCAGCTGCACAAACTTAGCAAGTCACTTTTCCTTCCTGAACCCAAGTGCCTTGTTCGTAAGAGATGGCGACGATTCCTACCAAGCTTCAGGGCACTGGGAAAACCCAGCAGGGGTCATCTATGTGAAAGACGTTACATGGCCCTGGCCTGGTTTCCTCTCCCAGCCTTGCATTCTCATCCAGGGCTAGCAGGAACTAGCGGTCTGCCCTTAGGCCAATCGCCCCTCAGCCTTTTTGAGCTTCATTTTTTTTCATCTAAAAAAAACAGGGTTATTTGAAGATTAAATGGAATAATGCCTGTAAAACAGTTTGCACAAAGCCGGGGGTGTGTGGGATGTGCTCCACGTAGCCAGCACGGTTCTCAAACTCTCCAGCAGGACGGGGGCTGCGCTCACTCATCTCGAGAGGTGACTGTGTGCTGCGCTGTTAGGAGCTCTGCACAGCCATCTGCTCAGATCGTTTTCTGACCTCATGATCACCTCCTCACTCCTCATTTTATAGATAAGGAAACAGGCACGGAGAAGTCGGGTAACCTGCTAAAGTCGCACGTTCGTGTGGTAACATAGCAAACAGCTTCACTGAGAGAAAAGTGCACAGTTTAGTACATCACAAATTGAATCTAGTTTCTGTCTCTACAGATTTGCCTATTCTGGATATACCATAGAAATGAAATCATATAAATGTGGCCTTTTGTTTGCTTTCACTTGGCCCGATGTCTTCAGGGTCCGTCTGTGTCACGGGACGTGCCAGCGCTTCATTCCTTTCTCACGGCTGAACGGGCAGACCGCAGCATTTTGATCCTTTCGTCAGCTGGCGGACATCTGGGTTGTGTCCACTTTTTAGCTGTTACAAATAATGCTGCTGTGAATATTCACGTACAAGATTTTTGGTGGACATATGTCTTTGTTTCTCTTGGGTGCACACCTAGGAGTGGGATTGCCGGCTTTTATGGTAACTCCACATTTTCCAAACTGGCTGCATTATTTTGCATTCCCAGCAGCAGTGCACTAGGGTTCCGATTTCCCCACCTCCTCGCTGACACTTACTTTGTCTTTGTTTGCGATTTTAGCTATCCTTGTGGGTGTGCAGTGCTATCTTACTGTAGTCTTGATTTGCATTTCCCTGATAACTAATGATACTGAGCATCGTATTTTGTGCTTATTGGCCATTTTAGGGAAATGCCTACTCAAATCTTTGCTCATTTTTATATTGGGTTATCTGTCTTTTCATTGTCAAGAAGACTCTGTGTTTAGTAGTAAATAAGGTTCTCAGGTGATTGTGATTGTAGCTTTTGGAATTTCTGGTCAGGGAAATGCCTGTTGTGGTCATGCACTTGAGCAAGGGGTTTAGCAGTGGAGTGTGCACAGGACTCGTAGCATGATCTCTGCCTCACTGACCTGATTCTCATTTCAGGGCTTGTCCAGAATGCCGTGTGATATCAGAGTTCGTGATTCCAAGTGTGTACTGGGTGGAAGATCAGAACAAAAAGAACGAATTGATTGAAGCCTTCAAACAGGGGATGGGGTAAGTGCTTTGAGTTCAGACACTTCCCTGGTGCTGGTTCTGCCTGGCTCTGCTGTGTGTCTGTGGTCTCACCTTTTGGTCTCCCCTTCCCTCCCAGGAATGTGCTCTTGGGAGCCTGAGGCCACTTGGAGCCTATTCCTTCTCTCAGGCACCATCCTGGGCTCTGCGATGCAGAGATGAGCAAGGACATGGTGACATGGACTTGTCTGGTTCCTGAGCTGAGCAGTGTTCCCTAGGAACCCTGGTTTCTGGCTAAAGTCAGCGTGGCACCTGTGGTCATTCATTCAGTCAGCAGTTACCTATCGAGGCTCTCCCAGATAAGGCCTTTTCCAGTGCTGGGGATGCAGCACGCAGACCGCAGTCCCAGCCCTCACACGGCGCACAGCCCAGTGAAGGAAATAACTTAGGAAGGCACAAAAAAGGTAAATAAGGACACATATATGAGATGCTGATCAGGGCTCAGGAGAGAGGTGAAGCCGGGGCCTGGAGGGTGACCCCAGAATGCCTCAGTGGATGGCCTTTGAGCAAAGACCTAGAGCAGGTGAGGCAGCAAGCTGTATCGATGGGAGTAAGAGGGACATTCCAGCTGGAGGGAACACTCACTGCAAAGACAGTAGGACAGGAGCATGTCTGGCTCATTTGCAGCACGGCAAGGAGTAGCTGGGGGGGAGGGTGGGATGGGGGCTGCTCTGTAGAGCTTTGTAGGTCACTGGGGGATAAGGCTTCTCATTGTGAATGAGGGTGAGAAACCATTATAGGGTTTTTTGGTGGGGTTTTTTTGTTTGTTTTTTTGTTTTTGAGATGGGGTCTCGCTCTGTTGCCCAGGCTGGAGTGCAGTGGCGTCATCATAGCTCACTGCAACCTCACACTCCTGGGCTCAAGTGATCCTCCTGCCTCAGCCTCCCAAGTAGCTGACCTACAAGCCCGCGCCACCATGCCTGGCTAATTTTTTCTACTTTTAGTCAAACCAGCTAATTTTTTCTGTTTTTAGTAGAGACAGGATCTTGCTCTTGCTCAGGCTGGTCTCCAACTCCTAACCTCAAGGGATTCTCCCACCTCAGCTTCCTGGAGTGCTAGGATTACAGGCGTGAGCCACCGTGCCTGGCCCATCGTAGGGTTTTGATCAGAGGAGTGACAGGATCTGACTGATAACGCTAAAAGGATCACTCTGGCTGGTCTGTTGACTATATTGAAAGAGGAGGCCAAGGCGGAAGCAGGGAGATGGATTTGGCCACTGCAGAGACCCAGGCGAGCTGTGACAGTGGCTTGGGCCAGGGCAGTAGGAGTGGAGGCGGTGAGGAGTCAGGTTCTGGGTCTGTCTGAAGAGTTGCCGCTGGGTTCGTTGTGGTGCGGGTGTGTGAGAGAAGAGGGGCGCATTTGACTTTCAGTTGCAGCATTAACACTTGACATTTCCTTGCTGCACTTTCGTCTGTATCAGCCAATTGACTCTTTCAATCATCTGTTTTTGTAAAATGTCTTGTGGGTTTATCACTGGCAAACAAGCAGCACAGCTCTCCGCTCTGTCATCCATGTGTGAATAGCAGGTGCGCAGTGACCAGTCAGCGACAGCTTTGGAAGAACATGACGCGGTTGGTCACGATCGTGACGTGCATTCATTTAGGCAGGGCTTGGAGTGAAGAGCTGAGAGCATAGTTTGTGCTTCATGCAGTTACAGTTGATGTATTGTGGTCATCAGAATTTGAACTGTGTTGTTGGAGGACAAGTATTAGTAACTAAGCAATGGCGTGTTTGTTTCTGAGGGCTGCCATGACAAATTACCATAAATTGGGTGTCTCAAAACAGCAGAAATGTACGCTCGCGGTTCCGGGGGTTAGTAGTCCCAAATCATGGGGTGGGCAGGGTTGGCTCCTGGAGGGTCTGAGGGAAATGTTCGTGCCTCTCTCAGCTTCTGGTGGCCACTGTGGCAGCCTCGCTGTGGTCCCTGCCTCTGTCTTCATGTGGCCTCCTGTGTGCCACCCCCGACCCCCGGGTCTCATAGGACAGGTTACTGTTGGATTTAGGGCCCACTTGTTATCTAGGATGATCTCATCTTGAGATCTTTAACTGAAGTATATCTACAAAGACCATTTTTCCAAATTAGGTCTCATTCAGAGGTCCCACGGTTTAGGATTTGGACCTATTTTGGGGAGGGGGGGCCCTGTTTGAGCCACTGCAGATGAAATTATGTGTATCAGAACCATGCAAAGCAAGGGCTGCCTGTTTACCACAGTTTATCCATTTTCCTATTGATGAATATCTGTGCTGTTTCCACATGTTGGCTGTCTGAATATTTTTTAGAATTCCATTTTAACTACAGCTTTTTAACCTTACCTCTTTCTTATAAAATGGTTTTTCTGGGGATCACAGTATTGCTACCACTTTTTATAACGTCCTTATTACCATCTTTTGTACTATAGATATAATACATATGTTTTGTATTTACGTACATTATAAAACCCACAAGGTAATAAGGTATTTTTGCCTTAATAAGAGGAAAAGTTTTTTATATTTATCCAGATATTTACTATTTCCATTGCACTTAATTTTCCTTTTTATCAGAAATGGCTTTTTTCCATTCTTGAAGGATATTTTCATTGAATATATCGGTCTAATTGGTCTTCATATTTCCACCTTTGCCTTTCTTTCAGTGAGTAGAATTCTGAGTTAACAGGAGTTTTTTTTCCTTCTTTCAGCTCTTTGCAAATGCCCTACAACAATAATCTGGCCGCTGTAGTCTCTGATGAGAGGTCTGTGGTAATTCCAGTCATAATGTGTCATTTTTCTCAAGTTGCTTTCAAGATTTTGTCTTTATCTTGGTTTTCAGCATTTTGACATTTTGCTTTGAAGTGGTTTTCTTTATATTATACTGTTCAGTATTCTTTGAATCTCTAAGTTTATGTCATTCACCAAATTTAGGGAAATTTTGGCCATTGTTTCATCAAATTTTTTTCCACTTTTTTTTTCTTCTTCTCCTGGGATTCTAATCCCGCATGTGATAGACTTTTTCTTTCTTTTTCTTGGTTTTTTTTTCCTTTTTTTCTTCTTTGTAGAGATGGGGGTCTCACTATTGCCTAGACTGGTCTTGAACTCCTGGCCTCAAGTGAGCCTCCTGCCTCAGCCTCCCAGAGTGTTAGGATTACAGGCGTGGTGACGCCCAGACCTGTGATAGACTTTTTGTTATTGTCCCTTGGGTCTCTGCAGCTCTGTTCATTTTTTTCAATCTTTTTTCCTTCTCTGTTTGTCTTCTTGAATATAGTTGTAATAGCTGCTTTGAAATCCTTGCTGTCTTGAAGGTCTCTGTTGTCTTTTAAGAATGGGTTACATTTTCCCAATTCTTCATGTCTAGTAATTTTAGATTTTATCCTTGACATTGTAAATGTCACATTGTAGAGATTCTGGACTCTGCTAGATTTCATCTGTAAAGTACTGATGTGTTTAACAGGTAGGTAAATTGAACTCAAACTTGGGCAGCAGTTGAAATCTCAGTTCAGTTTTTGTATTCTTACCTGAGTTGCTTTGAGCCTGCGGCATTTATGTGTGGCTCAGGGGTGAGTCAGCGATTTGGACAGAGTTTATGTAGTCTCCTTCTCAGGCTCCTTTCTTTGTGGGATTGCTTCCTCACTTCCCAGTGGCTGTGATTTCCTCCAACTCTTGTCTTTCAGTTCATCATACCAGAAAGACTGGATTTCCCTTTGCAGTCTTAGCTACTCTGCATGGTGCTGACTTTGGCCTGCTCTAGGCTAAAAGCTATTAATATCTTTTTTTAAAAAAGGTAACTCCTCCCTTGCCATTCTATTCTTCCTTGTGTTTACTCCCCAAAAGAATCTTCCTGCTTTTCTTCATTCTCCAGTGCCTTCAGATCTTTTTGAAATATTTGTGTTTATAGTTATCTGTAGGAGGGTTGGGTCTGGTAGAAGTCTACTTGACCATACTTGAAAGTGGAACTATATGTTACCTTTTTTAATGGTTCCTTTATGTTGCGTATAGGTTACTAAGGTTTGATATTTTCCCATTTTACTGTTTTTTCCTTATGCAATTTTACTGTGTGTCCACAAGAGGGCAGGCGTGGCAAGGCAAAGGGCTCCCAGCTTGCAGAAAAGTGCTCTGCTGGAGTGGTCTGAAAACTCTCAAGTTATTGCTGCTTGGGTCTTTCCTGGCTTTGCTTTCCTGTGAGGACTGTTTTTAAGCATTCCACAAACATTCACTGAGTGGGCCAGGCACTTTTGTACTAAGCACCACTGAGGGGTTTAGAATATAGATTGCTAAGATAATTTCATGGGGAATTGCAAAAGGGCAATTATGATACAGGTCTTCAGGTGACCCATTCTTCATGTGGCCCAAGCCATATATCACAACAGAGAAAGCACTTGGATGCACCTGGGGGTGTCGGGGTAGCAGTACAGGGACCCTGAGCCACAAAGCAGGGGAGGACCCTCTCCACAGTGGGAGGGGATGGAAAGACATGAGCACAGAAGGGTTTTGTGTCAGGGCCAGTGGGAACAGTTCCTGGGGTTGAAATAGGTGTGTAGAAGGGTGTGGCAGGACCTACAGGGACACAGATAGACTGGAATCAAAGGGGCCCTGAATCCCAGTGTGACTGTGGTCTTTAAGAACAGGTTAGGGAGCTTCCTCTGTGGTACTGGGACAGGGTTGGAAAGCGGTGGGTGTGGGAAGAGACCAGTTGGGAAATGACCGTGGCAGGCAGCAGCAGAGGATGGTGCCCTGATGTCCCTGACAGTGTGGGAGCCAAAAGGACAGGTAGATTTGGAAGTGATTTGTAAACAAGTACCACAGTTGAGAGAACTGACAAAGAGGGAGTCAGTAAATGGTAGGCCTTTGGCCTTGGTGACCAGCTATAGCTGGGGGAAGAAAAAGAACAATTATGGTGGGGGGCTAGAGAATAATATTTTTAACCTGATGAGCTTACTAAAGCAAGTGCCCTGGGATGCCCTAGAGTTGTCCAGTAGACTCCGGGGCAGAAATCTTGAAGTGGTCATTTGAGGTCTGCGGAGAACCTCGGGCAGATGGGCAGGAAGATGTCAGTCTACACACCTGCCCTGCTTGAAGCCCCTCCCCGGCCAGCTGTGCTCTAATCAGAACAGCCACCAGGGGGCTTTTCTTTATCCTGCCCTCAAGTCTGTCTCACAGTGCACCACTGGCTTCTCTGAGAAGACAGAAAGCTGCTGGAGTTGGGGAGTCCCCCGCCCCCTTCCTTGTCGCCTTCACACCCCCCAGCTGCCTCGGCGCGGCCCGCGCGCCTGCTGTGCTGTCTCATTTCCACAACTTCCCCTTCCTCGGCACTCCCAGATGGGCCTCTGGTTTCTTGGGCATCTCTTCCGGATGAGCCAGATTTCACTCGAGCAAGAAGAAATGGGCATTCTTTGATTGTGACTTTCCTCAGGAGTAGAGTTCTTAACAGGGGTCTGTGGGTAGAATTCAGAGAGGGAAAAAATTTTGAACTTTCTGATAACTGTATTTTGTAGACCTGTGTGTTTTAGGCATTCAAAAACACTGTTCTGAGGCCCAGAGCACATGAAGAGTTAAGAAGCCCTACTCCAGAGAGTGGGGACAAAGGAAAATCAGAGTGAGACCGTAGCTGTAGGCAGCTGCTAAGATCCACTGCTTTCCCGGGACTCTGAAGTCCCAGCATCCTGTAGTCACCTTCGCAGCACTGCTGGCCAGGGGGAAGGGAGACTTGCCTGGGTGGAGCGCCTTGGCAACTCTGAGTGGGAACAAGTAGCCAGTTTCAGACCTCAGCACCCAGAGGAGCGACTAGGCCTGGCTTAGCCCTCTGCGCAGGGGCTCCTGGAGGGCCTGCGGGCTCCACACGCTGCGAGTCCCTGGGCAGGTTCACATCCTGTGCAAGGCTGCACATCAGTGGGGATATTATCGGCTTGGAAATCAGAATCCCAGCTGTGCGCGACCTGACACAAACCACTTAACCTCTCCGCACCTGTTTCACCACCTAGAACGAGGCTGACCTCCCTCTGGCATCACAGGTGAGGATGAAGGCAGCGGCCCATCTGGACCCCGCATTCTCCCAACCAGCCTCTTGACATTTTCTTTCTGCTTTTCAGAAGAAAAGCTTGTAAATACTTTGAGCAAGGAAGGGGGACCTGCCCATTTGGAGGCAAGTGCCTTTATCGCCATGCTTACCCTGACGGGCGGCTAGCAGAGCCCGAGAAACCTCGGAAACAACTCAATTCTGAA
The DNA here is from genome assembly GCA_004363605.1 of Indri indri. Classification (NCBI taxonomy): domain Eukaryota; kingdom Metazoa; phylum Chordata; class Mammalia; order Primates; family Indriidae; genus Indri; species Indri indri. The sequence goes on from RJWJ010018173.1 coordinate 23,819, forward strand.
GGCAGCGTGAGGGTAAGAGCTTTCTATCTCCGGTTAGGGACACTGAGCAGTGGGCATTTCCAGGCAATGTTCCGGCCCATTCTCTATTATCTCTGGCAACAGAGAAATGGGGTAGAAAAAAGAAGTCAAGCTACTCAGCTTTCATGTTGTCTTAGCAGTAACCTGGCATGTTTGCTGGCTGTTTTGCAGTTCTTTAATTCAGTGCGGCTCTGGGATTTCATCGAGAACCGAGAAAGCCGGCACGTCCCCAGCACTGAAGATGTTGACATGACAGAACTTGGTGACCTCTTCATGCACCTTTCTGGAGTGGAGTCATCAGAAACCTAAAGAGTAAATGGTCACCCCTGCACCTTGGGCTCTGCCGGCTGAAACTACCCAGCCAGGAGGTGCTGAGCTTCCCTGTGCTGCAGCTGGAGGTGGCATGTGGCGTAGATTTGAGTGGGGTGTACTTGCCCTCCGGCTCGTCCTCTCTCCGTTATGACAGGCATGGGAAGCATGAAGGATATAAAATAACCTAATAAGTGTATGGAATTGCTATTTTTATAGTTATACTTAGTTACACTTCAAGCCCCTTGAGGGGGACCAGCTAACCAGACTGTTGAGTGATTGCTTCTAGAAAACCTGGCTCTTGCCCTTTTTGATCTTTTTCTCCCTGCCCTTAAGAAGCAGTAGCTTTTTCTTACCAAAGGATCTTTAACCCTATAAAAGGATTCCTCTATGGTGAATTTCTCTAAGTGTATTTAAATAGTGTGTGGTCAAAATTTTGATTTATGTTGGTTAGGGGGCTTGGAAAAAAATTTTTTTTGATTTGTACAGAGCTTTCCCAAGAAGAACATACAATGTTAAGTGAGCCCTGCACAGCTGTGGCATAAAACATTACTAAAGGCTTTAAGGATAGTCATTCTTCTGATAGTCTTGTTGCCATATTTGCAACAAACAAAGTGAAAGTGTAAATCTTCTTCCCCGATAGGGAGGTTCTTGAAGCTAAGGAGAAGTACCGGGTGGGGATGCAGCAGTCCAGCCCTCCCGTCTGGTGGGTGCTGGGCCTGGAGTGGAGGCGGCCCTGCTCTCACCTGTGGGCTCGTGCCCATCAGGGTCATTGTTTCGAGGGCTCAGAACACACGTGTGCTTATGAAACGTGTGCTTCAGACTCAAGCCATCTATTCTTATCTGTAAAACCAGGCTTTAATTAGGAATTTTGTAAAAGATTTCACAGCACCCAGGGAGGTTTCTGATCCATCAAGACTGAGGGCAAGTACAACCTTGTGAACCAGAACAAACTCGTTCCAAGCCTGAGTTTATCATCTATTTTTGTAAAAAAGAAAAACTGTACCAGATTATACCAAATATTTTATAAAATGCATTAATTTTTTTAGTTAACTCTTCAGTAAAGGATTATAAATAACAGAGGCTAAATAAAATTCATTCCCAGTTGAGGCTCTGGGCCCATTTTCTGCTTCTTGACTTCTGTTCAAGGCTGTGAACAGAGGGAGGGCTGAAACTGTGAGCTCAGTATCACCTGAAAAGGAGGTAACAGCCATTAGACCTAAATTTAATTTATTTTATTAAAATAGCATAATTGAGGGGCCATCGGATAACTGCATTTTGTCAGGCGCAATAAAAACAATTAAAACCCAAATCATCAAGAAAACCTGTGCTCCTGGCTTCCTTGCATCCACATGGTGACTAGAGCAACAAGGCTGGCCCTGCAGCCCCACCCCATAGGGGCAGCTCCTGGAAGACGAAGTTCAGCATGACGGAAGACTGCTCCCTGGGAGGGCCGAGACGGGGAGGGCAGGCCAAGCGCCTCCCCAGAAAACCATCCCAATGCACTAGACACCTCAGAGGCTGTGAAAGGAGGACGCGTCCCCAGGTTCCATAGTACCAAAGCAGGCTCCTTCAGGCGGCCGGAATCTCAGCAGTCCTGGGCTGCTTGGTGCGTGCATTATGTGCAAAATGTCTGGTGCTGCACCACTATCTGTGAAGAAAGTCCCTCATGTGATACGGATTCCTCCAGAAGCTGACTTCCAAAGTTCCACGTGTCCCTACATCAGGGCTGGACTGCCTGCTACCTTTACTTCCCCCTAGAAGTACTCAATTAGCCAACAGCTGGGGCCCCAGCTTTTGTATTGCCATCAGCATCCACGTGTACATCTGGAGGTTGGGCCCAGGGCATGGGGCATGGCGGGAGGGAGCAGGACAGACCAGCGTCTCGAATGGCTTCCCTCTCCCAGGGCCGAAAGGGGTAGAAAAGAAGGCAACGTGAAGTTAAGTCCCTGTGAGCAGTCTAGAAGGTCTTAGCAGCAGTTTCTCTGAAAACGTGCTCTGCCCCACAGAAAGGGCAGAAAAGTGGTGCCTGCTGACTTCCCTTCCTCCCCTGGCGGCCTGAGTGCAGGTGCAAAGTCGACTAGAAGACGGGCAGTCGCGGGGACGTGGTCAGCGTGCAAGCATTGATATCCTCAGTGTGGGCCGCCCGGTGCAGGGATGGCTCAGAGGCGCTCCGGTTGATCTTCGGCAGAGAGTGTTGGAGCAGCTCGATGGAAGACAGGATCTGAAACAAGGCCCAGAATGGTCTTATTAGCTGGGGCTTCAGGCTTCCTCAGCAGCAGCTTTCAATCAGGAGTCCAAAGACACAGGCTGTATCACCTCCCCATCTACTGGAGGACACGGGTCCCCTCCCTATAAAACAATACCTCCCCCTTACTGCTATCATTAAGAACTCTCCCTTTAATCCAGTTCCAGCACCCCTGAGTTAAGGCTTACCTGGGGAAAAAGAGGCCTCTCTTCCTTAACTTTCTTCACACAGTCAGCTACCAGCCTCTTCATTGCTTTGGGGCAATTCTTGTATAACTTACTGAGATCTGGGGAGGCATACCCTCGGCCCACCATGAAGATGATCTAAGGGAAAGAAAATAGCTGAGCAAATGGATCAGTGAACAACAGACAGTAACAACTCCTAACCCTTTTGCTGCTGAGGTTGGCAGGAAGCCCAGGGACTCCCACAACTTCGGTCCTTAGGCGCCAGGCAGACTCACCTGATCTCGGTTGTTGATGTGGGAGTAAGGAAGCTCCCCCGTCATCAGCTCATACAACACGATGCCATAGGAGTAGACATCAGACTGGAAGCTGAATGGGTTGTTATCCTGCATTCGGATCACCTCTGGGGCCTACAGGGACAAAGTGCATTCAGCACCATGTGATGGGCCCAACAGACATCCAGGGATACGCTGTCCCATCAGTTATGAAAGAGTCCATTCCTCTTCCCCAGAGGACTCTGACTCTCAGGCACCGGCTAAAGCCAGCTCAGGAATCCTATCTGACCAGGACCCCGCGACTTCTTCTGTCACCCAGCTTGCTAACTCCTATCCACGCTAAGCTTCAGAATGGTTCTAACCTTCACCTTCCTCAGGGAAATCCACATTTGCCCCAGGCTAGCTGACACTGGGGGTCATCTGGACATTGGGGAAACAAACAGGAATGCTTTAAGCGTCCACAGAGCTCCAGGGCATTGCTTTTCGCCCTGTACCTGAACCCTGCTAGTGGGAGCCCAGGTTCCTCACCATCCACAGGACAGAGCCAGTGGGTTGCTCAACCTGCTGAGAGCCACTCCAGCGCGACTTGACTGTTGCCAAACCGAAGTCTCCGATCTTCACGGTTAGGCCTTCATGGAGAAATATATCTCAATGCTTGTTAAGGACTCTGGCTTCAAAAGAATGGTCAAGTTAGTTTTGAAAAACTTCCCAAAATTCGTTATAACACTACTTTCCCCATCTTCCTTCTGTCCCAGCCCTCTCTGTGCTGCATTTGCTGTGGTTTCTGAAGCTTCTGAAATGACCCTTCCTCCAGGAGGCAAACAGGGATTGCCCAGTGTGCCCGATTATGTGGCCCCAGCCGAAAACAAGCCAAAGTTCTCCACCTGCTTCTTTTCCCCATTTCCACATCTAGGTGCCAGGTCCCTGGCCTTGTGACCTTCCCATGTAACAGAGGTGCCCGAAACCACAAGATGAGCAGAGGTTTCCCTCGGGTGCTCCCCAGAGGGCATGGCCTGCTGATGGCTTACAGTTGTTTCTGCCTGTGTCCCCCTCAAATAAGCAACTGACATGAGTGGTTAACAAAATAGCAAATCCCTTACTGAGAGCTAAATGTTGTCATAAGAAATTTCTAGCTAGAATTGGTGCCACTTGGTGACTTCAAACTGAAAAGCAAAGTCAGCTTCCTTCTGGGTAAAGAAGTCAGGCAGTTTAAGTCCAATTTGTGACCTGCTGGTGCCCAGGAACTCACACCTCCTTAAATCTGTGGTGTCTGTTTTCATGATATAATGTTTGGCTACCCAAAACCTCTACCAGTGAAAGGTGTTCCATGCCTTAGACTTGTATCCAAAACAGGCTACGTCCCCAAATCCAACTCGACACCACTATCGTGCCTCTCCCCAGCCAAGAAACAAAGTTCAGCTGTAGGGGAAGGTGGCAGATTCAAAACTTGTTAAATCCCATGCCTTTCAGCATGAAAAACAACCTTCCCTCATTCTCCCTTCCACAAAAATAAATTAAGTCTTAGAAATGGGGAGGGACTGTTTCCAACAGTGACCTCAAAGAAAACCACTTGTGGACATTCAAGAAAACATCATTTTAAGTGAGATCTTGCAACATTTGGCTTGTAGCTACTTTCTGACCAGATACACACACACTGTCCATAAACTAGAAATAAACATAAAAGACAAAAGCCCAATCCCCCCAAGTTAAATTGAGTAATAAACAGTGTAATAAAATTATGCCTATTTCAAGCTTAACCCAAACATGTATCTCAAGTCTGGTGGGAATGTTTCCAAATCACTTTTGCTGAAATAAACTTAGAAAGGACCTTCCCTAAACATCACTCTCAGCACAGTACAGGTGAAGCAGAAGTTGTTGAAAGGCATGCCAGTCCTAAGGTATACCTTAGATTTTATTTATTTTTTTGAGACAGATTCTTGCTCTGTCACTCCAGACGGAATGCAGTGGCCGGATTAGAGCTCACAGCAACCTCAAACTCCTGGACTCAGGCAATCCTCCTGCATTAGCTTCCCAAGTAGCTGGGACTACGGGCATGCGCCACCACCTGGCTAATTTTTCTATTTTTTGTAGGGATGGGGTCTCCAACTCCTGAGCTCAAGCAATCTGCCCGCCTCGGCCTCCCAAACTGCTAGGATTACAAGCATGAGCCACCGCGCCCAGCCAAAGTTTTGTTTCTTAAAGAACTAACTTTGTGACTTTTGCTTCTTCCCCTTCTTTACCTCTTTTCCTAAAAAGACAGGCACCAAGAGCCACTTCTGTTTCCCTAAATTTAGAACTGAGCAGTCAAAAGAAACTCAACAACCAAAGGATACTGTTGGATTTCATGTCTCTGTGGATGATGTTCTTTGCATGCAAATAGCTGTGAAGGGAAAATAAATCTATTAAAAACACTCCGAGGGACATGGGTAGAAAGCAGTTTCAAACTGCAGCTAAGAAGTAAAGCCACCTGAAGGCCCGGCTCCCAGTTGGGTGTTACACACAGGGACTGGCCCTGTGCTGGTCAGCCTGGTCCACACCACTCCTTACCTAAGGGGGAGGCCACGGCACAAACATGCTGACACTTCTTTAAGCATCAATATTACTCAAAAGTAATTCTGATAACCCAATGTCCACCAATCGATGAATGACTACCCATACAATGGAATGTTATTCAGCCACAGAAAGGACTGAAGTACCGACACGTGTTACAACCAACCTTGAAAACATGCTAAAGAGTCCAGGCATAAAAGAGCACATCTTATATATACAGTTACATGTTGCTTAATGATAGGGATGTCTTCTGAGAAACGGGCATCATTAGGTGATTTAATCATTGCGCTGACATCGTGGGGTGCGTTTCCACAAACCTAGATGGTACAGTCTACTACACACCTAGGCTATGTGGTATGGCCTGTTGCTCCTGGCTACACACCTGCACAGCACGTGACTGTACTGAGTACCGCAGGCAACTGTGACACAATGTGTTTGTGTCTCTAAACACAGAAATGGTCACCACGTGTGCCCACCATCCCACATGCAGTCTGTTGTTGACCAAAATGTCGTTAGGCAGTATATGACTGTCCTACACCTTACATGATTCCATTTATATGAAATGTACAAAGCAGGCAAAATCCATAGAAAGATTGTCACGGGGTGGGAGGTATAGGGAGTGACTGCTAACAGGGTTTCTTTCTGGAGTGATGAAAATGTTCTAAAATTAGATAGTGGTGATAGTTGCACAACTCTGAATATACTAAAAATTTAATGAGTTGTACGCTTTAAAAGGATGAGTTTTATGGTATGTGATCTATATCTCAATACATTTTTTTCTCAATAAATGCGTATCTCAAGTTTTTTCTTGAAAGTAATTCTGACCACTTATTTCTTAAAATACACAGAATGTAACCTCCACATGAATTTTAAAGACAGAATATGAGAATGTATGTAGTACTTGCAAGCAGAGATTTATCTGAGGTTCCTGCCCCTCTCCGCCATAGTGGCACTTCAGAGGAAGAGCTTGAGAAGCCCTTCCCTGGGTGAGACAGGAAAGGAACACACACATATGCCCCTTTTCATGGAGGCATGTGTCAAGCACACACCCCGGAGAGCAGTATCTAATGGAGAAGCTGAGGGTGACCTTTCAAAAGCTTTCTCTGAAAGGACTACCCGAAAAGTGACATCCGATCAAACCCTCGTGTGGAACACACATGCTTGTGGATGGGCCACACCTAGACATCTGAGCAGGGCACTGCTGCAGCTGTCCAAGCAGAAGGTGCCTGCCCCCACTACACTCTTAGGTCTCTGGAGAGATCGAGGGGAGCTGCTGGAGCCTGAATCTGAGCCCCAAGGGGGTATCACTTGGGTGAAGAATCTGAAATTCTTGTTCCTGATAACTGATCCCCTCCAGCCCAACTCAGGCTTGTTTTCAGCTGTGCAAAGACATCACTGAATCACTTAATGGACTAGAAGGCTTTTCTGGATCCTGGTTCCGTTTTAGGGATAAGTTGATGCTGGGGCCCCAGAGAGAGTCATCGGGCCATTTACTCACTCCATTCCCTGAGCCGTCTGCCGGGCAATGTCAATTAACTGGAACATCTGAAACTTGGTCTCCTGGACGTGCAGGTGTTTGTAGAGGCTGCTGCCCTCACACCACTGGGTCACAATTGCCAGGTTGTCCTTTGTCATGTACCCCATGAAGAGCAGAATATTCACGTGCCGTGTTTTGCTGGGGAGGGGAGAGAAAATACTCAGGGAAGCCTACTCTGCTTCCCATGGACACCAGATTCTGTGTGTTCGGGACACCACCCGCACTCCCCAAGTGGAGGCTGGAAAAGCAAAAGCATGTGACAGCTGATAATCCAGTTTGTGTTCTGAGCAAACAAAGGAACCCACCATTAGTTCATCTCAGTGCTGGCCTTTTTACCAGGATACTTATGACTCTCCCTTTGGGGGTCAAAAGGACCCCTCCTCTGTATAAGCCACCATTATATAACTTATTCCTCCAAGTCTAAATAGTGGCTCAAAGATTTGAAACCTGAAGGTTTTAAAGTCAAGAATAAGGCAACTTGGCTACAAAAAGGTTCTTAGAAATAAAGGTAAAGGCCGGGCATGGTGGCTCACGCCTGTAATCCTAGCACTCTGGGAGGCCGAGGCAGGCGGATCACTCAAGGTCAGGAGTTCGAGACCAGCCTGAGCAAGAGCAAGACCCCCGTCTCTACTAAAAAAATAGAAAGAAATGATCTGGACAACTAAAAATATATATATAGAAAAAATTAGCCAGGCATGGTGGCGCATGCCTGTGGTCCCAGCTACTCGGGAGGCTGAGGCAGAAGGATTGCTTGAGCCCAGAAGTTTGAGGTTGCTGTGAGATAGGCTGACGCCACGGCACTCACTCTAGCCCAGGCAACAAAGCGAGACTCTGTCTCAAAAAAAAAAAAAAAAAAAAGAAAAGAAAAGAAATGTAAAAATAGGACCTATATCTCCCTACCTCAAATTAAAACCCAGAGACAAAACCTGGCTATTGAGTTCAGTGTGCCCAGGAGGGTATTCTCGTGAAAAGGGAATCTTCTAAAGGCTTGACAATCACATAAACTGGAAGGAAATATTCCTTCGCTCC
>RJWJ010018174.1:0-31979 GCA_004363605.1 Indri indri
GTCCTCCTCCCAGGAAAAGACCACGTCCACTGGGAAAGAATAGAGTTCTGGGGGCCTGGATCTTTCTCCATCACTTTCTTGCACCCTAGTCTCCATCCCCACCTCACCCAAACCTTGCCTTTTATCCTGTTCCCAAACCCTTTCCACTCACAACCACCCCCCATCCCCACCCAAACCACAACCACAACCTGAACCCCATCTCTATTCCTGTCTCATCCACAACTTTAACTTCACCTCCAGAACCATCCATAATCCATCCCATTCACATTATTCTCCCCATCCTAAACCCCAGACACAACTCAATCCCTGTCTCTAACTCCAAACATACCCCCATTCCCATGACTAACCCTAATACCCTAACCATAACCCCACCCTAAGCCCAAACCTATTTGTTTAGTCTCCAGCCCCACCCTCTGGTCCCTATTCCTCAAACCCCAGCTCCACGTCCATTCTCAACCTCATCCCCCACCTCTATCCCTGTCCCGAATCCCAATCCGAAGCACAAACAACTACAACACAGGTTCCAAAGTGTGTTCATGAGGGCAGGACCCATGATGTCAAAAGAAGGAACATGGACGGTGCACCCAACATTCTCTAGGCACCTGCGATTCTGTCAACCTTACCATTATCATCTCACCCTCGATCCTCCCATTACTCACTTACCTCCAGCCACACTAGACTTCACAGGGTCCCTCCCACTACCAAGGGTTTTCCTACCTCGGGGACTTGACACAGTTTAGGCTGCTCCCTCTGCCTGGGACAGTCACCCCTGACATTTGCCCAGCCTGTCCTAATCGCCCCTTAGGTCTCATCTCCAATGGCACTTTCTCCACATCTGAGCCTAGCCCCTGCCTCAGTTCTTGATCAGGTCGCCTGTTAGATGCTCCCACAATGCAGTGTATTTCTCCTTCTCTGGCAGATCACAGACTTTGGATTAATTACTTGACTGACTTTTTTCCTACCAATCTTCCCCAACAGACCTCCATGAGCATAAGAAACAAACTATTTTGTTTCCTGCTATACCCCCATTGCCTGGTATGGAGCCAGTGACATTTGTTAAGGAGTAATGAATAAATGCATGAATAAATGAATGAATGGGTGGATGCATTAACAGTGTTCAGTAATAATAATTCTTTCTCATCCTCTGTGGTACAGCTCAATGTGGCTTTTGGAGGAAATTGGGTATACCAGTCCAGAACACAGGGAAGAGTTTAGAGGATGGAGAAAGAATCGAATCAATAGCTCAACAGGTTTTTATTACAATGGGTTCTAAGTGCTTTTACATGTTATTCACCCATTTCGTCTTCATAAAAACCCTATGAAGATTATTGTCTCCACTGACAGATGGGGAAACAGAGGCATAAAGCAGTTGAATGCCTTGCTCAAGGTCACACACAGCTGGCAAGGAAAGAGCCATGATTCTAACCTGCAGTATCCTGCCTCAGGGTCCATGATCCTTAACTGCTATTAACTATCCTGTCTTTCATACCCTTAATATAGAAACAGCTTCTACAAATCAATACAGAAAAGATGAATACTCAGTAGGGAAATGGGTAAAGGGGAAGAGCAGGCTATTCAAAAAGACATAGCTACAAAGGCCCATTATCATGGGAAAGGATGCTCAACCTCATCACTTATCAAAGCAATACAAATAAAAATAAGGAAGTAATAATTTATACCTGTTAAAGTGGTATGAATTGAAGCAACTGAAAATGTACAGGCTGATAAGAGTATTGCAACCCATGTACCCTTGGAGGTTGTATAAGTTGATAGAATTTTTTGAGAGGGCAGCTTGGTGGAAAGAAACCAATAGGGAAAAACATGGTGTGGGCCTGGCATAGCTGAGACGGAGGTGCTAATAATGCTGTTTTTATTATTCTCATTTTCAGATGGGGAAACTGGGGCATAGAGCAGATAAATGATAGACATAATACAGAAACAGCCTGCTATCTATATGTCATAGCTACACACCCGAAAAGGTGTGAAACTGTCAGGGCAAAATTCCCTCACTGGACTTCCTGCGAGCTGATGGCTCAATGGTACACCCGAGGAAAGGAAAAGGAAACTCACTGTTCTAGCACATACACCCCATGGATGGGCAGCTGGATGGATGAATGGATAGATAGACAGAGATACAAATATAAATAGACACATCTGCAGATTTTCCTTCTCCCCCTACTCCTCTTGTACAAATCCTATTTTTGCCTTTTTTCGATGAAATCAATTCATTATTAATTTCCTGTACACAAGTAAATCACATACTGGAATTACCTATGTGTACTGGAGGTATTTTTTGACAGTAAGCATCAATACCCTTTTGTAAAAGTGTATACTATTTGGCTCAGAATTTCTAAGAAATTACCCTACGAAAATAAAAGGAAAAGAAACAAACAAAATGTCATTGCAGGCTATGTGCAGTGGCTCACCCCTGTAATCCCAGCACGTTGGGAGGCTCACTTGAGACCAGGAGTCCGAGACCAGTCTGGGCAATATAGCAAGACCCCGTCTCAACAAAAAAACTTTATAAATTAGCCAAGGATGGTGGCACATGCCCATAGTCCCACCTACTCAGGAGGCCAAGGCAGGAGGATCACTTGAGCCCAGGAGTTCAAGGTTACAGTGAGCTATGGTAGCACCATTGCACTCCATCTTGAGCAGCAGAGTGAGATCCTATCTCTTAAAAGAAAAGAAAAGTCATTGTAGTATGTTTGGACTAGGCATAATAAAGAAAAAGAAAATAATGTATTCATTCACCAAATGTTTACTAAGCAACTACTATGTGCCAGACCCTGGGCTGAGTGCTTGAAATAGAAGTGGGAGCAGACAGAACCCCAGCCCCTAGCCCTCTTGGAGTTTATGATGTATCTAAAAAGGCAGGCATCATACCAACAATCACACAAATATATCGAGACCAAATGTGATAGATGCTATGAGAGTTAGAATAATCTAAATGTCCAACAAGAAGAGATTGGTTGAAAATACAACAGGCAAACAGTGGGTGGCAAAGTCTGCTAATCTTCCCTTTATGCAGTAGAACAAAAGCTGAACTTTTTAACTGGCCAAAGACATATCTAGAATAAAGACATTTCCCAGCTTCCGTTGCTACTCAATGTGGCCACATGACGAAGCCTTGGTCAATGGGGTATGAACAAAAGTGGTTCATCCTGCAAAAGGAAGGGGCTTATTACCTCCCTTCTTTCCTTCCCTGAATGGAATGTGAGCAGACAACGGCTAGTGGAGCAAAAAGACAGAAGGAGCCCAGACCTTGGCATCAGGGATCATACGAGACAGAAATAATTTTCTATAATGTAAACTACTGTTGTCTTATTTTGAGACCCTGTCCCAGTAGCCAATCAAATATCTCAACTAATCCACACCAGAATACCGTATTTTACTGATTCTAAAATGCACATTTTTCACATTTTGACACCTCTAAAATTGGGGTGCATCATGCCATTGGTACTATCTTAAAATCACCTTTGGCCCTTTGGCTTTTTTAAAAAAAATTTTAGAGACAGGGTCTCTCTCTGTTATCCAGGCTGGAGTGCAGTGGCTGTTCACTGGTGTGATCATAGCTCACTGCAGCCTCCAACTCCTGGGCTCAAGAGATCCTCTCACCTCAGCCTCTCAAGTAGCTGAGACTACCAGCATGTGCCACCAGGCCCAGCTTTGGCCATTTTTTAACATTATAGCATCTACTAAGGATAGTGTCTTAGATTCTATGAAATGCAATGCTATGCAGTGGTTAAAATAAAATAACCTGGCTAGTCATGTAATTAAAAACATAAAAGTTTGTGTTTCTTCTTTCAAAGGATATTCACAAAAGCCAAAGGAAAGAATGGGGAAACGGTAATTTGAAAAGTCCCCACCCCTCATCCGTAGGAGAGGTCACACATACAGCCTGGAGTTCCTGTACCCCTGCTGACTTCTCGGATCTCCTCTTATCAAGCTGTCACTGGGTCTGCCTCCTCTCCCCAACCTGGAATTGGAAGTCTTTGACAGTGAGGAGCAGGACTAATATTCTCTGGGTTCCTGAGACCCCAGGGAAAGGTGAAGAGAGACACAGGAAGAAGAGAACATGGAGAGACATGGAACTTGAGAAGGCAATAAAAGGATGAAAATGATTCAGAAAAGACCCTCGGAGGTGTAGGGGGAGGGGTGGGTAGTGAAACCATGCCAGAGTTAAAGAAAAGCAACTAACAAATTCTCGAGCTTACAGGATGGCATGTAAGAAAAGAAACAACTTGTTGAAACTGCTGGAACTCCCTCTGCTTGTAAAACAACAAAACTGGCTGAAATCTGTTGGAACCAATATGGCCAACTGGCATCAACACAGAATGAACTTGCTGACATCACAGCCAAATTTCACACTAACTCTGCCGAAATTTGCACATGCAACCCTTGAGGCAACATGAAGAGATAAGTGTGCATGCCTTAGGACTTTCCAGATCTGCCCTTTCCTTCCACCAATCATCTACTAATCGCAGAATCCACCCCCTAAACCTTTTCTAAGTAAAGTACTGCCTTAAAGCCAGCACTGGGAGACAGATTTGAGCTGGACTCCTGTCTCCTTGTTGGTCAACTTGCAATAAAGCTTTTCTTTTCTCAAAAACTGGTGCCACAGCCTTGGCTTCTAGCACATCAGGCAGCAAGCCCCTTTTGCTCAGTAACAGCAGGAAGAGGGAATTATAAATTCAGATGTAGGCCCTCCAGAAAATGTTAGAATTCACTGATAGGACAGCCTTGCTAATAAATTATCTATCAGAGAAAAATAAACTAACAGAAATAAAAAAGAGTAAACTCACAGCACATAATTTGCCCCTTTGAAGGGAAAGATCACAGCACAACAGCCCCTTGTCTAATTAACCACCTCAGGCTTAGCTCGCTGTCTTTTAAGATTAACCAGCTGTGTGGCTTAACTTGCTCTCTTTAAGAGTTTGTTTCAACGGCCTTGAAGAACCATTTTTGCTATCAGTTGGCAGCAATCACTTTTTTCATGCTCCGCGGCCCCATAAAAACCCCAAACCCCCTATTCTTGTGGCTGGCACTTCTCCTTTCTCTTGTGCTGCCCCCTTCCCTTCCTTGAGAAGTAACATAAAGTTTCTTTATTTAAAACAATTCTAATCTTTGTGTCGAGAATTCTTTCTCATCCTGTATTGCAAGTTCCCACCCTAACATTCATCCTAGAAATGCTGTTGACCCAGGCCTGACTCAGCCCTGTCTCAGCCCTGCCTAGCCCTGACCCCAGCCTGGCCCCTCTCTGACCCGCTGCCTCCAACCTGACCCTTCCCTTACACCATCCCACCCCATTCTGACCCAGCCCCTGCCCCCATATCACTCACATAAGGTGGAGTCTGAGGCCATGGTCAAGGTCCCAATCTCCTGGAACCCCTCCAACTGTCACGGAACCTCCTCCCAACCTCAACTGAAAGCCAGACAGAATCCCTGAGCCCTGCCTATGGATGGCAGGAGAGACCAAGAAACACAGAAGAAGGAGCAGAGAGAGATCCAAATGCCAGGGGACAGAGTCTGAACTCCAGAGAGAAACCAACAGGCTTCCGGGCGGCCACTTAAGTGTCTGCAAGGAGGGGCTGAGGTGGTTGGCAAGCTGTTGAATGCATCTGGGGACTGGCCCTGCCCTGCATCTCCACATGGCTCAGAGGCCTCAATCTGACCTACAGAGCACCCAGTCAGGTTTCCTGCCAGCAACAACCAACAACACCCAAGCCAAGACCCAAGACCCTCCACCAATTAACTACAACCCCCAAGTCAATACCCAAAACCCTCCACCAGCTATCAGCAGTCACCAGGTCAGTATCCAAGAACCTCTGCCAACTGTCAAAAGTCGCTCAGACAGTATCCAAGACCCCTTGCCAATTATCCACAGTCGCTGTGTCAGTATCCAAGACCCTCCATCAGCTATCAGCAGTTGCCGGGTAAGTATCCAAGACCCTCCACCAGCTGTCAGCAGTCGCCGGGTCAATATCCAAGCCCCTTGCCAATTATCCACAGTCACCGGGTCAGTATCCAAAACCCTCCATCAGCTATCAGTAGTCGCCAGGTCAGTACCCAAGACCCTTCACCAGCTATCAGCAGTGGCCAGGTCAGTATCCAAGACCCTTCACCAGCCATTAGCAGTCACTGGATCAGTATCCAAGACCCCTTGCCAATTATCTACAGTAGCAGGGTCAGTATCCAAGACCCTCCACTAGCTGTCAGCAGTCGTCAGGTCAGTATCCAAGACACACCATCCATTACCTACAGTCGCTGTTTCAGTACCCAAGATGCTCAACCAATTTTCCAAACTCACCACAACAGTATCCAAAGTTCTCACTCCTTGCCCAATGTCAAATCAAAATCCTGTCCCACCACCAGCTCTGTGATTTTGTTCCAGCTACTTCCTCTTCCCAAGGCACAGTTTTCTCATCTGTAACATCAGGACAAAATTTCCTACTGTGTGGAGATGCAGAGTGGACTGAATGAGAAAATGTCAGTACTTGATGGTAGCTATTCAATTTTGCACAAGTCCTCACCATAATAACCTCCCACTCCCACCCAAGTAACTCAAAATTGAAATTCCAATTAGAATAGTTTAGTTTTCCATTTGCATGCCCAATCATACTTTAAAATGGGGAATTTTAATCTGGAAATGAGGGATATTGTGTTCCTGTCCCTTGTAGTAATTCATCACAACTTTTTTTTTTTTTTTTTTTTTTTTTTGAGACAGAGTCTCACTCTCTTGCCTGGGGTGAGTGCCGTGGCGTCAGCCTAGCTCACAGCAACCTCAAACTCCCAGGCTCGAGCAATCCTACTGTCTCAGCCTCCCGAGTAGCTGGGACTACAGGCATGCACCACCATGCCCGGCTAATTTTTTCTATATATTTTTAGCTGTCCAGTTAATTTCTTTCTATTTTTTAGTAGAGACGGGGTCTCGCTCTTGCTCAGGCTGGTTTCGAACTCCTGGGCTCAGAACGATCCGCCCGCCTCGGCCTCCCAGAGAGCTAGGATTACAGGCATGAGCCACCGCGCCCGGCCTTCATCACAACTTTTACTTTCATCAGGAAAACATTCTTGGAGAGTGATAGTAAGGGCAAGAATATAGAACACTCAGCTTCCTGTTTTCTTGTTAGTAACTAGCACTTATTCAGTGTATCTAATAGCTCTTCCTAATTGTTTAAAGTACCAAGTGTAGAAAACACATTGGTTTTAAGCATTTTTCCATAAGAAAATCATTTCTGTCCATTCCCCCTGCCTTTTAATTAAGCATAAAACATCTACATTATTTTTCAATAGCAGAAGGCAAAATTTCCCAGTACTAGACTATCTGGGGGAAAAAAACCAAGTCTTTTCTCATTCACAAATCATCTTTAATTCATGTCATTTCAAATATCCATAAGAACCATGTTCTTTTTCCCTTGCTTCAGAAGCCCAAAATTAAAGACCAATATAATGATAATGATCGCCCCAATCCTTGAGGGCTTACTATGTGCAAGGAAAGGTACCTGGCCCATAATCAATAATTCCTCCTGACAGCCCTAAGAGATGGGTCCTATAATTATGCCCACTCTACATGAGGGGAATGAGGCTCAGTGAGATGGAGTAGCTGCCCTAAGGTGACAGGCAGAGGTAGGAAAGAGCTCTGCTCTGTGGGACTCAAAGCCTGGGGTTTTAGAGACTATTATTGTCTGGTTAAAGAACATGGCTTGGCCGGGCACGGTGGTTCACGCCTGTAATCCTAGCACTCTGGGAGGCCGAGGCAGGTGGATTGTTTGAGCTCAGGAGTTCGAGACCAGCCTGAGCAAGAGCGAGACCCCATCTCTACTAAAAATAGAAAGAAATTAGCCAGACAACTAAAAATATATATAGAGAAAAAATTAGTCAGGCATGGTGGCACATGCCTGTAGTCCCAGCTACTCGGAAGGCTTAGGCAGAAGGATCGCTTGAGCCCAGGAGTTTGAGGTTGCTGTGAGCTAGGCTGATGCCACAGCACTCTAGCCCAGGCAACAGAGTGAGACTGTCTCAAAAAAAAAAGAACATGGCTTGCACTTCCAATGTCCTCTAGCATGACATTGTCAGGAGTCCACCTTCCTGCTTGTGAGCAGAGGTACAGGGTCTGGGAGGTTAAATAAAATGGGGGAAAATGAGCAAGAGCTGGGCAGCTGCACAACTATGAGCAAGGGTCCTCACATGCCTGATTCCTAGCCTCCTAACACCTGTGTTCATGCAGGGACCAGCATCATATTGGGTATCCTGTTCTACCTGGTGCAGGCCCACCAGTACCTGCAGGAAGGCATGACGTACCAGCTGGGGCTCAGCTTCTACCTGGCATGGACTGGTGTCTTCCTCTTCCTGATGACTTGTCTGGGCTGAGATAGGGTTGAGTTCGGTCATGGGTTCAGGGATGCAGATAGGTATTGTTTGGGATGGGTATGGGGTTGGGAATAGGGCTAGGGAGGATGTGACTGAGGTGGGAGAGACAGGCTTGGGGATGCACATGGGGCTGGATGTGTGGATGGGGTTGGGTTAGAGTTTAGAAATGGGTTGGAGTTGAGTGTGGGTTTAGCGATGGGTTTGTGAGTAGGTGAGGGGATGGGATGGAATTGGGGATGGATTTAAAAATAGGTTTGGGGATGAGGTTGGGTTTGGGAATGGGGTTGGACACAGTATAGGGCATGCAGTTGGACTTGGAGACAGGACTGGGATCAGGGTTGGGCTGATGAACCTTGTGTCTCATCCCCTGTCCTCTTCCTCTCCCCAGGTTTCTTGTCCTATCTGAATTTCCTGAATTTCTGGTCCATCCTAGCAATAGAGGCCATATGGACTTAGAACATTGGAAATGACCCCACTGCTGGCCTCCTCCCACGGCTCTTTGTCAAGCAGTCAAGCACCTGACAATCCTGCTTTGTAGCCCCCACCTCCACCAACACTGTTGTCCTTTTTCAGTCCCTTCTGACTCCTCTCAATGCAGATTAATAATCTTTACTATTAAATCTGTATTTTCTGCCCCAAATATTCTTTAATTTAGCTCAGTACCTTGGAAGTATTCTGTGGAACTACCATCCCTCTCTAGGGCCACCCTTGGGCCATCCAGGGTAGAGGGAAAGGAAAGGGAAGGGACTCAGAGGTAAGGGACTTGAGTCACAAGGTCAGCAAAAAGACTGGGCCAACAGTCTCTGGCAGACAGACAGTGCGAGAGGGAACAGAGGCCAGATCTCTAGGGATCTCAGTAGGCCACAGCGACAATTTTGCTTTTGTCCTGTAGTGAGAAAGCAGACTGTGACAGAAATGGCTCGCATTTCCTCAAGCGAGGAAGTTAGGTCTCTTCTTTTTCCATCAGACCACGAGTTTAATGAAAGGAGTCTCCTCACTAGAAAGAAGAAAACCCAATTGACCAAGGGGACGGGCTAAACAAAGTGTGTTCTATTCACACAAAGGAATCCTTTGCCTTTGTCATTGTTTAATGAATGAGATAATTCTGTATGTACTGCTGTGGGGAGACTACTTACAGGACAAATAAGAGTGAAAAAAGCATCTTTTTATATACGTGTGTGTACATGAAGTAAAAAGTCCACGCCAAATCGTTGATAGTGGCAACTTCGGGTGAGGGGGTATTGGAGTAATTTCATATTTTTATCTTCAAAAAAATTTTTTTACACTCATGTCAGTTGAAAGATACTCCTCAGATCTCCAACCCTACGAAGAATCCGGGCCCCCAGGCCTTAGACCATCGAAACTGGGGGTGAGCCCTAAACCCCGATCTCCCTCAGCCCCAAGTGTCCCGGCGCCCAACCCCCTCTTCTCCCAAACACAGGAATCCTGACCCTCCCTCGCTTCTCCGCCATCTGACCCAGGAGTCCAGGCCCCCACTCCCTGCACCCTCAGACCCCAGGGTCCCGCCTTCCGGACCTCGCGTCACTGCTCCAGCCCGGCCTCTCACCAGGCAAGCTCGGCGCCTCATGGGCCCTGTCCCAGAATGGCTGCCCGTCAATCTCCGCACCGGCCCCGCCTCCCGCTCTGGGGCTGGGACTTACCTTGGGTGGGGCCTTTCAGCGTCGACCCCGCCTCTGCAGCCACAGCTCGCGCCACTGTGGCGCTGGCAATTCCAGTCGTTTCTCTTTCTGGCCCCGCCCGCCCTCGAGGGCTTTTCTTCTCACAGCGCATCTTTGGTGCTGTCCTCAGAATTGCCTGACGCGGGTGAGCTGACATTTTTTTCCCCGTGTGTCCTTACTCCTTTTTGTCAGCCTCCAGAGACAATGTGTTTTCGCCTATTCTGGAAGATTCGAGCGGAAACAAGTATCATTCCTTTCCGCAAGCATCAAAGCTGGGTTTCTCAAACAGGCACGCGTCCTGGACGCCTCGGGTGCAGCCCGGCCTGGCGCCGCGGGCGGGCCTTGCGAGCGGCGCGCTCTATAAAGTGGGGCGTGCGCCAACCCGCGCACGCTTTGGAGCGGGTAAGAGTCTGCTTGTGTTGTTCTTTGTGGGTTTTTTTTTTTTTTTCTTTCTCCTGTCTCTGTGGCGGGGCGTTGGGATGAGGGACACGCGTGCCGCCGGGGTTCCGGGGCGAAGGAAGCAGGCACGCCGTCTCGTGGACCGGGCCTTCGTCGGCACCCGGCGAGCGCGCTTCCGGGCGAGCCTAGGGATTCCCTGCGGAGATGGTGGTGGCATGTTTGGGGTACTCGGTGGGTGGCGATTCCTGCCTCTGGGTCGAGCGGCGGGATTGGGGATGCCGGTGGCGGGCCCTTAGTCTAAACGGCGGGCCGGGCTGCGCCATTTCTGCTGCCCGCGTCGCTGGTCTCCGCCATCTTGATCTCTTGGCGCGGGCGAGTGTGGGGGCGGTGGTGACATTGGGTTTTTTCTGAGGTTCTCTACCCGGTGCTAGCTACAGGTGCTTTCCATAGGAAGTCGCTCTGGTTTTCTCAATTCTGGGTGGCTGGCATTTTTGTGCAACCCAGAACAAGGACCGTGGGGGATGGAAGAGGAGGGGATGTTGCGTTTCTGTAGGAGCAGAGACAGACTATGGAATTACCGAAGAAGTGGGAGTGAGGTTTACAAGTGAATTACCAGGTAATAGCGGACTTAGGAGAAAGCAAAAGGAGGCCTTCGTTCGCGTGCAGGAATCATTCTCACGGCTCGCTTCAACTACCAAAGGATTTTGCTAACGTTAGCTTTGGGCTTAAGTCCTTAAGCCTGACTTTCGATTTCCTGACTGCTGAGCGACGCCACTCCCCTGCCAAGGAGGCCCAGCCTGGAGGCAGGTAGCTGAGTTTCTTTCACGACACAGCAAAGATCCCCCACAGTTGAATTTCCTCCTTTAGGCAGCCACCGAGACTTTATCCTAATTCCAGGCAGTCCGCATATTATAGACTACCCGACTGAGGACGTTCCGCACTTACGGACAGGCTTCCAAGGCTCCTCAACACTTAAATGATTAAATTAATAATTGGGGAAACCAAGTTTCTTCCACGCATGTGAACAAACCTGTATGGCATAAGCAGTTTGCTGGCACGGTATCTTTACGCTGGCAACTAGTCTGTTTGGTTGGTTATACACCACATCATTTCTGTTTTTTTCTTTAATTCGATTTTATCAGTCTGTTTACTCTTATGACCATGCCTCCAAAGCAAAGGTCCACTGCAAGTCTAGGTGAGCCTACAGCAAAGAGAAAGGTGGTTACAATGGAGACGAAGGTGGACATAACAAAGCGTTTGGAGAAAGGCCAGATGCCATCATTCACTGGGAACGCGCTAGGTTTTAGTCGCTCCACTATCAGAACAGTTACTGATATAAAGGATAAAGTGAGAAATAATGGAACATGTGAAAGGCGGTGCTCCAGTGAAAGTGTCAATTATTACTAAGCAGCATAGTGGATTAATTATTGAAATGGAAAGGTTATTGGTTTGGTTAGGAGATCAAAAAATAAATGTAACATTCCTGTTAGCTGCAGGGAAAGGCCCAAAGCATTTTCAATGATTTAAAAGTTGTGTGTGGGCTGGGCGCGGCGGCTCACGCCTGTAATCCTAGCACTCTGGGAGGCCGAGGCGGGCGGATTGTTTGAGCTCAGGAGTTTGAAACCAGCCTGAGCAAGAGCGAGACCCCGTCTCTGCTAAAAATAGAAAGAAATTAATCAGACAACTAAAAATATATAGAAAAAATTAGCCGGGCATGGTGGCGCATTCCTGTAGTCCCAGCTACTCGGGAGGCTGAGGCAGGAGGATCGCTTGAGCCCAGGAGTTTGAGGTTGCTGTGAGCTAGGCTGACGCCACGGCACTCTAGCCCGGGCAAAAGAGTGAGACTCTGTCTCAAAAAAAAAAAAAAAAAAAAGTTGTGTGTGTAGAAAGCAAAGGCAGCATGATGAAGAATTTGTTGGAAGGAAAGGTTGGTTTAATTGTTTTTAAAAAAAGGGCAATAAAAATTATCTATTTTTTTTGTAATGTTGGGGTCTCACTCTTGCTCAGGTTGGTCTTGAACTCCTGGCTTCAAGCCATCGTCCCACCTCTGCCTCCCCGAAGATTGATTTCTTTTTTTTTTTTTTTTTTTTTTTTTTTTTTTTTTGGTGAAACAGTCTCACTTTGTCACCCAGGCTAGAGTACCTACTGTGGCATCAGCCTAGCTCCCTGCAACCTCAAACTCCTGGGCTGAAGCGATCCTCCTCCGTCAGCTTCCTGAGTAGCTGTGACTACAGGCGTGCACACTGATGCCTGGCTAATTTTTCTATTTTTAGTAGAGATGGGGTCTCGCTCTTGCTCAGGCTGGTCTTGAACTCCTGACCTCAAGCAATCCTCCCACCTCAGCCTCCCAAAGTGCTAGGATTACAGGCATGAGCCACCGTGCCCAGCCAAGACTGAATTCTTAATATTGCCATTTACCATCTGTTGTGTATTTGTTGTTTCTGAGTCATCTCCAAAATGTTTTTTGTACAGATGATTTGTTCATACCTGGTTTAGTCAAGGGTCTCTGGTCATTGCTTATATTGCTTACATCCTGGCTTTGTTTTTATTCTAGAGCAGCCCCCTTCCTCCTCGTTCCTCTCAGTGGGTTCTTCCAGGAGATTTGCATCTTGGTAGCTTTCCCTGTTCAGGGTTACTAGCAGGTATAGCTAGTGCTGAAAAAGTCTGCAAAACTGGGCAAGGGAGGAGTGGACATTAGGACTCTTCATGTGAGTTTAGAGGCCTATCCCATGAGGACAGTCCCCTGTGGACCTGTGACACTGGGGAGGTGGGGACATCCCAGTGTTTCCATAAGCAGAGCTGGTCATTCATTCTTACCTTCCCAATGGGTTTTGTGTTTCCTAGGTACTAAGCTCTGTAAGCTTGGCTTCTGTCCCTAAGGATAAGTGGCCTTGGGACCTAGTTGCAGAGAGGCTGGGGCTCCTATGATGTCTAGCACTGGGCTCCGATCACCCCTGAGGACACAGTGCCCCCCAGGACCTTTGACACCTGGGGATCTGAGGGGCCCCAGTTTTAATGTTCTGGACCTGCAGACTGTTTCCTCTCCCCCTAACCAAGTTCTTCTGTGTTACAGGTGTATCTTCAAGCTGAGGGGCCACCTTCCATCATCCCCATCGTGGTAAGAACCCTCGCTCCTGCTCCTTGACCCACCTGGGTTTAACATATCTCACCATCTAGGATGACTTCAAAACAGAAATCTCTGGAGCCTAGTTTATGTGCCAACAGTTGTACTCAGAATTCACACACAGTAAGTATAGCTGTGAAGAACCAGGCAAGCAGCCTGGGTCCAAATCCCAGCTCTGCTGTCATGGGCTTAGAGATGTTCATCAGGCAATCCTGAGCCATGGTTGCTGTGTCTAGAGAAAAAGTATTTGGGCTTCAGAGAAAAGGACTAATCAGAAACCTAATTGTCAAACCGCAGTGAAAAAGCAGCAGAAAGGTTCTCAATGTTATCTCCTGTCACCTGGAGGGTTTTGTAGATTAAATACAAGTACTTTTTTTTTTTTTTTTGAGACAGTCTCACTCTGTTGCCCTGGCTGGAGTGAGTGCCATGGCATTAGCCTAGCTCACAGCAACCTCAAACTCCTGGGCTCAAGCGATCCTCCTGCCTCAGCCTCCCGAGTAGCTGGGACTACAGGCATGCGCCACCATGCCCAGCTAATTTTTTCTGTATATTTTTAGTTGTCCAGATAATTTCTTTCTATTTTTTTAGTAGAGATGGGATCTCGCACTTGCTCAGGCTGATCTCGAACTCCTGAGCTCAAACAATCCTCCCGCCTCGGCCTCCCAGAGTGCAAGGATTACAGGCGTGAGCCACCGCACCCGGCCAAATACAATGTACTTTGAAGCAAAGCTTAGTCTCCAGATAATCATGTATATATAAACTCATACAATTGAGTGCTTAATTTACATAATAGCCATTGTTGAAATGATGGGATTTATCTGTTTCACAAGTGTTTCAAAAAGCTAGATCAGTGTGTGTGTTAGTTACCAAAAAGAAACAAGTGCTCTGAGCCTTAGGAGGATTTGCATTTGTTCCTCAGATGTCAGGAGTGGTGAGAACATTGGCTGCAGTGAAATAAAAGTGAAAGTATTCTCTGGGTTCATGCAGGTTTCTTTGAAGGCTTGCCTTGGATTTCAGATCTTCTGAATATGTTTCTGAGGGGCCTGGGCTCTTAATCTGTTATATCTTCTGCAGAGCACTAAATGGAGCTGATCGTTAGGTATGGTGGGCTTAGAGGGGATTCCTGGGGACATGGAGTAGGGACTTGGGAGAGAGGTGAGGAGAAAAGCACTGGCTCAGGATAGGGAAGATATAAGGGTTCTAAGCCATAGAACTGCCAAGATGCAAATGTTCTTCCCATTGTCCAGTCTGGCGGCTGCTGACCACAAGAGGGTCTTAAGCACCTGGAATGTGGCTAGTGTGTCTGGGAACTGGATTTCCAATTTTACTTGATTAGTTTAAAATTTGAGGAGCAGCTGCCTCTTTGGACAGCATGTTCCTACACAGAATTTAGATGTCAGTGTTTGTGGTTGCTAAATAGCATCTGATACTCAGCAGTCACTTGCTGTGTTGAAGTACTTGGGGAGAATGAACTCTGTGCAACAGGTTCTGGTGAATTCTCTTCCCAGAATTATAGGGCCAGGCAGCTTGGAAGAGCTGGGCGGGGGGAAGCCCACCTGAGGTGTGGGCAGAAGCAGCCAAGGGGCATGCTCATTAGGGTGGAATATCTGGCCAGACTGGGGCTGAGCAAGGGTGGGTCGGACCCTGTCCTCTCGCTGAACTCAGCAGATGTGCCCCTCTGCCGGGCATCTCTAGTACCATTTTCCACAGGGAGAAACAATCTGAGGGGCAGCTTAGGTCGATTGGCTGCAGATCATATACAAGGAGTGACACCCAGCTTGAGCTGGACAGTGAGGGGTGATCTCGGGGAGCTGGCATTAGAAAGCAAGCCCTGGGGACTTAGCACCCGCAGGGCCCAGGTATATAGGTTGGTTTTTTTGCTGGGATTGCTGAGCTCTCTTCTGCCTTGTCCCGCTTAGGACAGCAAGTGGCACTGGGGCCTCCATGATGTCCAGCACTGGGCTCTGATCCCCCCTGAGGACACGGTGCCCCCCCAGGACTTTGACACTCGGGGGTCTGAGAGGCCCCAGCTCTGGGGAGGGGAGGATGGAGGTGCCATGGCTGTCCCACACCCCACTGACCTCCTCCCCCCACCCCCCATGTCTTGTTCCCTCTTGCCTACAGGTGGCTCCTCCAGGCATTGGACGCCCAGCCCAGCCATCCCTCTCGGTAAGAACAGGAGGCTGCCTCTTATTAGTGGTGGCGATAATAATGCTCACACAGGTTAACGGTCAGCGTGTGATCTGAGCCAGGCGCTGTTCTAAGCACTAGAATTGTTGAACATGCTGACTGCCACAGTAGAAAAAAACAATTTTGTCCTTGGGGCCATGGTGTTTTATTATGAAAATAGAATAAAAACTTTGAAAACAAAATGATCCTTACTAATTTAATGAAAAATTTGTTATTTTTTATTGTTTTCTGTGCATGAGTTATATGCAGCTGACACGGTACTAGAATCAATTTTTACACTGCACACCACATGAGTGTTGTATGTGATTCACGACATACTTGCTGAATTCATTTCTGAGAATTGGGTATTTTGTCATTCCACAGGTATTTAGTTGTGTCTGGAATGGACCTTGGGTAGTCTTGGATGACGACCTCTGAATCATAACCCCTAAGTATGTGCAACATTGTCACATTGCTGCATGCCACCCTATTGATTTTGTTCAAAGAGCCACGAGGCAGACATTCAGGGGGAAACGCACAATTGGAAGTTGTGGTAACGGAGAATACAGTCCAGCATGTGTGGCACACTTGGGCAGGCCAGCTGGGGCAGGTATAGCTTCTGTGACCAGAGCTGTGACTGTTGCGTAAGTTTATTTTGCGTTTTTTTTTTTTCTCAAGAGAAAATGACTCGGGAAAATGAGCGTAAACAGTTGTTGGAGGAAATGGTGAACAAGGTTGTGGACATGAGCGATGAAGATACCGATTTATTTAGTGATGATTCAGAGGAGTGCCGTCCTAGTGGAGATCGTGGGGACGGTTCTGATAGCAGTCACAGCCCACCGAGAAAAACTAGAAGAACGTTACATGCAGATCTTTCCAGTGGGAAAGGTGGTTCAGAATCGATTACTGAAACAATTGAAGCAGTTGTGGCCGATCTCAGTGAGAGTGATTCTTCATCAGACGTTTCCGAAGAACCTGTAGTGACTAGTGTAAGTTCTGTTACCTGGGGTCCAGTGTCAGGAAGTAACATGAAGAGTTTTGACTTCGTTGAAAGTAACCCTGGTGTTCCAACTGAAATTGCAGTAAATCTCCATGAAAAAACACCTTACGATTTTTTCAAATTCTTCATAACAGATGATGTTATTGACTATATGGTGAAGGAAACTAATATCTATGCCAGTCAGACTTTACAAAAGGGTAATATCAAACCCTGCTCACGACTAAAAAAGTGGTACGATGTTACTTCTCAAGAAATGGAGCGATTTTTGGGAGTATTGTTTTGGATGGGCCTTAGCAAGAAGCCAAGACTTTCAGACTATTGGTCCAAAAACATTTTGTATGACAATTCAGTGAAGAAGTTTATATCACATAACTGCTTCGAAATGCTTCTGAGAATGTGGCATTTCTCTAACAATGAAGAATGTCCTCCTGGTGACCGTCTCTTCAAGATCCAGCCCCTTCTTGATCGTCTTCTTGAAAGGTTTCAGGTTGCTGTAGTTCCGGGTAAGGAAATGCGTATTGACAAAACAACGGTGCCATTTCATGGACGTTTGAGTTTCGTACAGTATATAAACAAGCGCCATAAATTTGGAATAAAACTTTTCAAACTTTGCCTAAAAGACGGTTACACCTGGAATGTGAAAGTTCACTGTGAGAAAGAACCAAGATCTGGCATTCCTGTTTCGTCCTCAGTTGTCATGAAGCTGTTAGAAGGTTTACTAGATCGCGGACGTGTTTTATACACTGACAGCTGTTACACCAGCGTCCGCCTAGCTCATCGGCTCCTTGAGCGCTCTACGTATCTGGTGGGCACACTAAGAAGTAACAGGAAGCTAAACCCACCAGATGTAGTGAAGGCAAAACTGAACAAGAACGAAGTAACAGCTCAAGAAAGTGACACAGGAGTCATCGTCCTCAAATGGAAGGACAAGAGAGATGTGCTCATGCTGAGTACTATGCATGGCAAAGACACTAAAGCAGTTGAAACGAGAAAAGGTGTTGTGGAAAAACCACAAGTGATTGTGGATCATAATAATTCGAAGGCGTTCATTGACGTCTCTGATAAGCTGAAGGCGTATTCGTGTTCTTTGAGACGTGGCATAAAGTGGTTCAGAAAATTAGCCATAGAGCTAATCACAGAGTCAGCGTTGGTGAACTCGTTCGTTCTCTACAGAGCTGTGAACAAAAAGAAGATCTCGATCACAAAGTTCAAAGAACAAGTTTGCCTCAAACTGCTCCAGACAGATGAAACACCTCCCGCAGTGCCATCCCTCCCACTGCCATCTGTGACTTGTTCCCTCAGGAACATGGGCGCTGCCAGGAGAAGATGTACCGTGTGCTATGAGAGGACACAGGCTGAGAAGGGCTGGGAATATGCCATGAAGAGGTGTAAACAGACAGCGTGGAGATGCAGCAAGTGCAGCGCATACTTCTGCGTGGAATGCTTCTTCCTAAAACACACATCGATAAAAAAGTAGTATAAAGACTTGAAAATTGGTAATATAAAAAGTAATGTGAAAACTTGAAAAAATTGTTCATAAGGGTAGCGTGTTTTTCTTGACTTGTCAGGCTTAAGTGTAATTTAAAGGTGAGCATAAATAGAAAAATGCAGTTTATTGGCTTCATTTAATCTACATTTTTAGAATTAAGTTGTCGATGCTAATTGTAACAATAAGAACATCAACAAGTAAGATTTTTCACAAACCAACTGCAGGCTTTTGCCCAGGTGCCATCCATCGTGTGTGCGCATGCACCCCATGGCTCCCAAGACCCTGGGCTCAAAACCAGCGTGAGTTACATACAATTCACATGGCAGTTAATGTGTTAACCTTCGTAATCACCCTACACCGGGGCCAGGGGATCATAAGAGAAAGTTGGTGCTGGGGGGCTGGGTTGCAGCAAGATGCCTGTGAGGACACTGCATCCCCCAGACCTTTGCCACCCTGGGGGTCTGAGGGGGCCCAGTCCCAAGAGGTGCCGTGTGAGGGTGCGGGCATTTTCCCATGCCCAGTGCGTCTTCTGTGTCCTTCCCAGCAGCATCTCTCTGGGCTCTGTGGTTTCCTGCCTTGGAGCAGGCAAAGCCTTGGCTCCCACCTAGGCGGGCCGGGGGGGGGGGCAGGGGTGCCAGTTCTGCATGTACTATATGTACACTGAGCTCCTGGCAAAACCCCAGCCAGCTCATGGTCACCTGGATCCTGTGGGCCTATGACCAGGTGGGCAGGCCCTGTCCCTGAACTCCAAGGAGCTGGTGCTGCTAACCTGACCATGAATGCCACCTTCAACTACCACTGCAAGCCCATGTAGGGGGACACCTGTGCATCACTGCTCACCTGGCTGCTGGTGGCCTGGTGCCAACACTCAGTCCTTCCTGATCATTGCAGCTGCCAAGCTGCCCTTTGGCCCTGGACTACCGTGGTGGGGCATTCAGTTGCTGTGCCACTCTCGGCCCCCTCATCTCCCTTCTTGTCCGAGCTGCCTGAGGACTTGTCCTCCACCCAGGGATGGCAGCAGCACCTGCCGATGGCAGTGCCCTCGGAGCTGCAGCTCTCACTGCTCAGCCTGCTGGCCAAGGGCGTGGCAGTGCTGGAGGCCATCACGGAGAGCCTGGGGGTGGCCGCACTGGGCTCATGCTGGGGCCCAGCCCGACACACGGGCACCTCACAGGCCGCCGCCTCTGCCCTGGCATGCGCAGGGAGAAGGTGCATAAACAGCCCACCAAGGTCCTGGGCAGACCCCACTGCCCTGTCATTGTGACCAGGCCCGAGGGGAGGGATCACCTGCTCCACAGCTAGCCGCCTGGGGGCGGGAGGCAAGGTCCCAGGGGAGCTGCCTTCAGTTTGACTTAGGGGAGTCAGGGAGACTGGGACATCATTAGGAGAAAAAAAGCCTTGGTCAGTGCCTTGCCAGTGTATCTCTCCAGCTTCCTGTGGGCAGGCCATGCTGTTACATCATGTTCTATGGCCCCAGAAGAGAGGTGTCCTTGTCCCCACCTGCCCCCGTGGGTGTCACTGGCCAGAGCCGATGAGGGGAGCAAGCCCTGGTGGCGGCTTGCCACAAGTCCACGGGTACAATGGCTTCCCCGGAGGGAGCAAGCCCCTGGGACGTAGTGTGCATCCTGTTACGTGGGTGGGCACAGTGGCTTGCCCGCCGCTCTGCCACACGGGCCCCCAAAGCACTACAGGCCAGGCAGGGAGACCCCATGACCCATGACATGAAAGCATTTTGAAGTTTTTACTCTGAAAACTTTTAAGTTTTTTTTTTTTAAGTGCTATATTTTTATTCAATACCGTCAGCATATGTGACACGTTGGTTTTATTTCTCCCTTTGTGAAGGTTTTTCTCTTAAGGTTTTGTGGGTTTCTTTGCTGTGCCTTCCCCTTTGAAAGTAATTTTGCTGTTTCCCATTTTATGGGCATCCGGTCCCTTCTGATAGATCTGGTTTCTGTAGTTACTTGTGCGGCCTCAGGCCTGCCTGGGTTCCGGGCCTAGTTTTAGGGTGTGTTGGGGCCAGGATCACAGGTGACAGCTTTGTGAGGACAGCCCTGGCGGTTCTGGCTTCACAGCTCAGGTGCTGGGCACACAGGCACCCATTAAATGGCAGCATCGCTCTGGGTGTGGAGCTGGATCCTGGGGTCCCCGAGGACAGGGCAGGAGGGGCGTGTGTAGGCCCCTGCCCACCTTCAGGCCCTCAGCTCTGCATGGGCCGTCCCAGCAGTCCGCTGAGGATGGGTGCACTCTTGGCAGCCCAAGTGAGAGCCAGGCACAGTGACAGGTAGCCCGAGCTAGCACTTTGGGTCTTCATGAACCTACAAGCAAGAAGCCCAGGCCAGAAAGTAGAGAGGAATTTCAGCCTTGCCTGGGCCATGGCGGCCGGCATCCCTAGGGATGGCAGGGTAGTGCGCAGGTCGGGCGCTCCCCAGGGGTGGTCCGGAGAGGCTGCCTTCAGGCCCCGGGGCAGGGTTTTCCACAATGCCAGGGAGGGGGAGCTATGCTGGTGACCCCATTGTGGAGGAGGGATTGTTCCAGCTTCTGCAGCTGTGAGGACGGGCCCGCTTTTGAGGCTGCTGGCCCCAGACCTGGCACCTTGCTTTCTCCTGGAATGCTGGGATGTTTGTCAGGCCCGAGGGCTTGGGGGGCCCGGTTGCTGGGAGTGGCTCTGTTGCCCCCACTACCACCAGCCCTTTGACCCTCCATCTGGCTACCCTGTCTAATGGATGCCAAGTGGCTGCAGCTGAGCACCCACAGCACCCTAGGCTACCCAAGGGAGGTCTGGTCATGTGACGGTGCAGACAAGCCACAAGCCACTCGGCGGCGGAGGCAGCTGCCCCAGCCCCGTCTGCCGGCCTATGGGGAGGGGCCCAAGGGGTAAAGCGGCAGCGCTGCCGGTGCGGGCTTGTCCCCACAGAGCTCCGCAGGGCCTGCTGTCCTACCACTAGGCACGGGCATCTTAAGTTTAAGTAGCCACAGGTGGTCCCCACCTGCTCCAAATCGTAGTTTCAGCAGGTGCCACAACGGGCAGCCCAGAGAGAATGTCCAGAGAGAGCGCCCCTGCTCTCTGCTTGTCCCTGGGAGGTTAATTTTGGGGGTCGTGCAGCTTGCTGGGTTTGAATCTTGGCTCTGCCAAATGAGGCCCAATCACTCACCCAGACGTCGGGATCGGTGCCAGCTGGCTGGCTGCGGGGCCAGGCTGTGAATCCTGCATCTTTTGCGAGCCTCCCGCTGCCAGACTGCCTGGCCCCGTCCCCC
The DNA here is from genome assembly GCA_004363605.1 of Indri indri. NCBI lineage: Eukaryota > Metazoa > Chordata > Mammalia > Primates > Indriidae > Indri > Indri indri. The sequence continues at coordinate 21,486 of RJWJ010018174.1, forward strand.
AGGGCATCCGGGCACTGAAAGCTGGTGAGGGTCTGACTCCTGTGAGCGCATGGCCCACGGTGAGGCTCACCGCGACTAGGTTTTGTCACACATTTATGCAGGGATGTGTGCCACGTGTAGACACACACCAGCATGTATGTACAGACATACCGCATAAGTGCAGAAACATCAACACGCATATCTATACGCTTACCACGCGGGTGTACACGCACCCACACGAGCCACCTTCACACAGACACGCACGTACACACAACTGGCTTCCAGGCCATGGAACCCAGCCTGCCCTTGTTCCCTACACACACAGTGAGTCACAGAAGCCAGAGCAGCGAGTGTGCACACATGTTGGCATCCAATGTCAGCTAGGGGAGGGTGTTCCCCAGTTTCCGGCTCACACAGGACCCCCCCAGGCCCGCAGGCAGCTCGGTCTCCAGGCCAGCAGGCCCAGCCCCAGGCAGAGGGCTGCCAGCACCACCACGGCTCCGGCCAGCAGGGGAACCACGGGGGCTGTGGGGAGAACATGCAGATTGTGAGTTCCAGGACTCAGCCCCCGCACTCCCACCCCAGCACAGAGGACTGTCACCTGGGGGGGTGGCAGTCTCATAGGAGCTGTGGCAGGGGACCCCGTGAGCTGGAGGCCGGACTGGGGTGGTCAGCTGGTGGAAGCGGCCGAGTGGGCAGGGGTCTGGGCACCCAGGGAGGCTGAGAGACAGGGGCGGGCGGGCCGAGTCATTGCGGTAGAAGAGGGAGATAGTGACATTCCTGGAGGAGAGAGCAGACGGTGGCACCTCCCCTGCCGCTGACCTTCAAACCTGGAGAAACAGGCTCCTGATTCCCACCTGTCAATCTCCTAACACCATCCTGCCCAATTCCCCAGTGCCTCACTGTGCCCTCTGCCAGGCGCATCACCCCTCTTGAGAGTTCTGTTCCACCCACTCCCCTGGGTGCCACCCCATCCTCACCCTCCGTCTTTGTCCAGATCCCCGAGGCGCCTCCGGAACTCAAAGCCAAGACAGGCAGCATACGGCGGGGCGTGCCCATCGTAGAGGCCCAGGGCCCCCTGGAGGGCCAGCAGGGTGCTGTCGTGCTGCAGGCGGGTCCGTGGGCTGAGACGGGGCCCCTCTCCTGAGGTCTCCTCTCTCCTGAGCTCTAGACTTGTGCACCCAGCTGCCTCCCAGATGTCCCCCAGGCTCCTTAGAACTAACCCTGCCAACCCGCTCCTCCCTCCCTCTCTTCCCAAAGGCAGTGCCACCAGTTACAGGCATTCATTTAGTAAAGATTGGTCAAATAGAGGCAAAACATGGTTGGACAGCTAGATTAAACAACCTGTCCTTCCAGAGGAGCTGATTCTTTCTCCCAGGACACCATCGCCTCCCTCCTTCCTGAATCTATGCCTCTAGTGATACAGTCCAAGAGTAGGGTTTGGAGATAGGGGTTACCCAAGGCAGTGGGCTGAGGTTCCATTGGGACCACAGGCTGTTCCTCACCCAAACTGCCATTGCCCTCATCCCTGTGCCCAGGCGGCACTGCCTCCCTTCCCGAGCACTCACAGCTGAGTACATGACCATCTTGAGGGGCAGCCCCAGGCGCTGGACCCGGGAGAAGTTGGAGAGGATAGCATCCAGCAGGATCCCTGAGAGGGCGGGAGCAGAGAGCTCGGAACCCCTGAGGGGAAGGCGCCCCCACCTCCCGGCGTCCGGGCTCCACACCTCACCCCCTGTCAGCTGGGCTTTCTCTGCTGCCCGAGGTGGGCCCACATGGGCCCCGATATCCAAAGTGGAGATCTGGGCAAGTGTCCTCAGGACATCTGGGGAGGCCCAGGATGGGAGGGGAAGGCCGTGGGCTTGCTGGAAGAGACAGAAAGAGGACAAAGAGACAGGCCCTCCCAGCCTGTGCGACGCCCTCTCCAGCTCCCTCTGAGCCCCTCCCTCACGGGCTGGGTCTGGTCGGGAAATCATGGCGTGGAAAACGGTGATAATTCCTAACAGCAGTCACCGTCACTGCGCAGTCCAGAAGGCTTTATCCGAAACCCTTGGGGCCAGAGGTGTTTCAGAATTCAGATGTTTTGGATTTTAGAAAGGCAATGGTGCCACTGCTGTCCAGCACGTACCACACAGCGGATCGCTCCCATGAGGTGGGGGAACCAAGACTGTGGCAAGCGCCGCATCACTTCAGGTGAGCTGCCGCTGCCCAAGTTTGGGGTTTTCCAGTTATGGGACTTGGGGGAAGGATTGCCAAAGTATATATAGCCTCAAGCCCGCACGCGGCCCTCGCTACCCAGTGTGCTAGGCGCTGTTGCAGCGATGATGTGGATTAACCTCTTTGACTCTTTGACTCTTTGATTAACCTCTTTGACCTCTCACAGGAGGTGCTGATACGGTGTTGCCATCCCCATTATGCAGATGGGGAAACCGAGGCACAGAGGGTTAAGAAACTTGCCTGAGGGAACATAGCTAGCAAGTGGCAAAGCTGGGATTTGAAACCAGGTGTCCTTAACCCGTTGGCTGGGAGGGGATGAGGGCTCACCTGGCAGATCAGTGTGTCTAGAACTTTCCATGCCCTGCGGAGCGGCTCTCCAACCAGCGACAGCCCCGTGAAGTTCTCCAGGCGCGTCAGGAAGTCCTGGATGCACCGAGCTGGGTGAGCCCCGCCTGTCCTCCCTGCCCCGCCCCGCCCCACGTCCGCAGCCCAGCTCACCGTCCAGCCCTCCAGGGCCTCCTGGTACTCGGCAGCCTCGGTGGTCTCCCGAAGCAGTTCGTGGTACCGGGGACAGCTGCGCATGGGGAACCTCAGCAGCTGGGGGAAACCGAGGCTCAGAGAGGACAGCAGCGTGCCTGGACTCGCACAGCATGCAGGGGAGCTGGGGCTCTCAGCCCCGGCCTCTGGTCCAGTCTCTCCCGGACCTAGCTGAGCGGCTGGGGCGGCGGCTCATCCTGGTCTGGACAGCCTGGCCCTGGGCCGGCGTCGCTGCCCTGAGCAGGCACAGGCTTCTAGAAGCCCACACAGCCGGGCCTTGGAGCTGCCTCTGTCTCCTTCCAGCTCGGTGACTCCGTCCCTTTCTGTCTGTGTCCCCTGTCTCTGTCTCTCTTCACCACCTCTCCCTTCACCCCTCCCCCTCCCTTCCCACACCCCGTCCAGCCCCCTGACCTTGTCCTCGGTGGCGGGCACTGTGTGCACAGGGATGGGCCTCCATTGGGCCTCCGAGCCCCCCGGGGCAGCCTCGGGGAACAGCCCGGCCAGGTTGGCCTGAGCGCTCTCCAGTGTCCGGTCAAAGTCTGTGCTGCGAATGTACACCTGGGGCAGGGTGAGGAGAGGGCACGCAGGGGAGGGGGACCATGGTCGGGGTCAGAGCTCAGCTGTGGCAACAGATCAAAAGCTGCAGATTCAGCCTGGGGTAGGTTAAAGGTCATGAAGGGGGACTGAAGGTCAGACATTGGGAGTCAAAACTCAGGGTGGGTTTGAGCGTCTGGCCTTCGCTGTTGGAAGTTGGGATCAAGGGTCAGAAATCAATGTCAGGAGCATTCAAATTGGAGGTCAGAAGTTGGGGGGATGTGTTGGATTAAGGGGGTCAGCTGAGTCAGTGAGGATCAGAAAGGAAGATCAGAATCAGTGGAGGCTGGAGGTTAGAGGTCAAGATGTGGAGGGCAGGTTGGAGGACTTGGGGTCAGAGTTTAGTATATGTTCATCAGAGGTCAGAGGTCAGAGGTCAGGAAGACTGATCCTAACTGGGGGGTTAGAAGACAGAGGAGGGGACAGGAAAAGAAGGTCAGAATTGATGAAACATAGAGGTCAAGGGCTGGAGGTCAGGAGGTAAGTAGAGTCAACATGGATCAAAGAATCAATCAAGTTTGAGGGTCAGGGGTCAGAGGTCAGAGGTCTAAGGTCTGGTTGGAGTCAATGGGAGTGAGAGGTGGAGGCCAGAAAATAGAGTTGATAGAGGTCAGAGGTCAAGATGTGACTCTGAGATGAGGTCAGAGATCAGAGGTAGAGTACCGGTCAGGTTGATGGAGGTCAAAGGCCAGAAGTGGAGGCCCAAAGGGAGCATTGCAGTCAGTGGAGGTCAAAGGTGGGAGGTCAGGGGCCAGGTAGAAGTAGACATGGCAGTACCTCCTCCCGCCGGTACTTGGGACTCAGAAAGTCCTCGTAGCGGCTCCTCAGGAAGCGGCCCAGCTCCAGCTGCTGGCGGACGCCCTCCTGGGGACAGAGCAGCCTCAGCAGACCCCTCCCCAGCCACTCCCACCCCTCACCTTCACCCCTGCTTCTCACCCCAGTCAGCTGGCCCAGGCCACGTGGCCACAGGGTGGAGACCACCTCCTTGTGCGGGTCCGTGGGGTAGGAGGCCAGTGGGGCCCGGTCGCCATGGCGGAACACCTGGGGACAGGACTGGGTCAGGGCTGGCCTGGGGACAGGAGAGGCCAGGCCGGGTGGGGTGCCTCACCAGAGCCACAAACACCAGGGGTCCTTCCAGCAGGGCCTGAGGCAGCAGCACCAACAGCAGCAGGAGAAGAGGTCCGGCGGGGTGGCCCCGAAACCCTGGCCCGGCCATTTCCACCAGCCCAGACGCTGAGCTCAGCCCTCTGTCTGGGCCGCAGCCCCACCTGCGCGTTACCCTCCGCCTCAGCACCCCCATTAGAGCAGGTCCCAGCACGCCTCCCCCGGGGCCACGGCCTCCTGGATCCAGCTCCCTCGAGGCTTTTGCCAGTCTTGGATTAACCCCTTTAATCTTCAGCACAACCCCAGGAGGTGTTGATACAGTTATCACCATCCCCATTGTGCAGATGGGGAAACTGAGGCATGGGCGGTTAAATAACTTGCTTGGGAAAACACCTAGTGAATGGCAAAGCTGGCATTTGAACCCAGGTGCTTTTAACCTGGGCACAGACTCCGGGAGAGAGACCCCCACCCCCACATTCTAGACTCACATTCTCTCTTCTCTTCTCCCTTCTCCCTTCTCCCTCCTCCACTCCGAATCTGTTCTTCCTTTCCTTGCTCCTTAAATATTGGCGTTTTTCTGAGGCTCTCTTGGCCTTCTTGGAGATTTCACCTTCTGGTACCACCCACAGTTGGCCAAAGCCAGTGGTTGAACACTCAGACTCTGGCATAGGACAGACTGACTTCAAATCCCAACTTCACCCTTTATAAGCTGTGTGACTTTGGGCAAGTTACTGCATCTCTCTGTGCCTTCACAAAATGGGAGCAAGCACAATCTGTACCATAGAGTCACTTTCAGGATTAGATAAGTTCAAGCACAGTTAGCACTTAGAACCGGGTTTTGTGAAGAGTAACTACTGATACTCATGTAATTGATTGCCATGTAGCAAATTACACTAAAACTTAGTGACTTAAAGCAGTGAGCATTTATTGTTTCTCACAGGTTTTGTAGGTTGTGAATTCGAGAGCGGCTTAGCGGGGTGATCCTGGATCAGGCTGTTTCACAAGGTTGTAGTCAAGCTCCTGGGACTGCGGGAGCCGCCTCCAGGCTTCCCGACATGGCTGTCGGCTGGAGGCCTCGGTTCTCACCGCACAGACCTCTCGGTGGAGCTGCTTGAGCATCCTGGCAACATGGCGGCTGGCTTCCCCCAGAGCGAGCGATCCAGGACACAGCAATGTCTTTTATGCCTCAGCCTCAGAAGCCACCCTCCGCCATTTCCACCATGTTTTATTGTTGCAGGTCGGCCCCATTCTATGATTGAGAGAACTACACAGGGTGTGAACACCAGGCGGTGAGAATCGCTGGGGCCAGCTTGGAGTCTGGCTCCACAATAATGTTCTCTAAATAAATAAAGATGCCTCCTCATCGCCCGCTTCCTGAGTTCTGACCAGCCGCCACCTCTGAGTCTCCCAGGGGCTCACCACATTGCTGACACAGCTCAGGCAGCCCCTCTCCCCTTAAGTCCTCATCGCAATGACAGTCCTGACCCCCCAACCCCCAAGTTATGGAGGTCAACTGTATTGGCCATGTGTTTTATTTTCTGTACTTTGATGCTTTGACATCTGAGGCCTCCCTTACCGTGGAAGGACCACCCCTCCCAGGGTTACGGATTCCCAGAGACAGGAGATGACTGGCCCAGGGGCCCACCTTTTGTATGTAAAGCAACCAACCTGAGCCCTCACCCAGCCGGGCCACTAGCCACCTGCCCTGATACCCCAGGGAAGGTACCAGGACAGCCCTTGTGCCCCAGACTGTGTTGAAATTGTTCATCTAGCCAATCCCAGGCCTGCTTACCGGCCTCATCCATTTCTTCCTGCAGAAACCACGGGAAAGGCTCTCCTCGCGGACTCCCCATCGTCCCCTGCCCCCTGTGGCATGCTGTGCCCCCTCCTCTTTGGGGACCTGTGAGTATAACAAGCTGTCTTCCACAGATCCACTCAGTCGAAAATAAAAAATAAAAAAACAATCCGTCTTTCACTGTCTCCTGATCTGCTGGCCCCGCCACAGTGGAAGCAGAATCAAGTGTGCAGCGCTGGCTGGCAGCCGCCCCCGCCAACCCGCCGTGCAGCAGTCCCCGTCCTCTCCTGGCCCCCTTCCACCCCCAGCTCCTCTCTGCCCACTCCGGGGCCTCCACCCGACTTTAAGGAGGAGAGAGAGAAAGAGAGATTCAAAAAACTTTTTGTTTTTTGAATGCACCAAAGTGTCACATGAGCTGAGCAAAGGTTAGGAAAAACCGCTGGAGCAAAATGAACCAGAAGCCAGGTTTTGTCCCCAGAGATCCCAGCACCTTAACGTCCCCTCGGGTTTGGCTGCTGTGTGACTGCTGTAACAAGGCACCACTCACTCCGTGGCTTAAAACGACACACATTTATTCCCTTACAGTTCTGGGGGTCCGAAGTGCAAAATCGGCCTCGCTGGGTGGGAAGCCAGGAGCAGTCAGGGCCACGCTCCCTCCGAGGGCTCCAAGGGAGAGGCCCTTTCCTCGCCTTCCCCTTTCCGTCTTCCCCCAGAGCCCGCAGCATGGCACCTTGTTTCAGCTGTCACACTGCCTTCAGTTTCTGTCACCAAATCTCCCTCTGCGCCCCTCCTGCAAGGACCCTCGTGATGGCATTAGGCCACCTGGGTGCTCCAGGATCATCTGCCCATCTCAAGATCCTTAAGCGAATCCCACCTGCCAAGCTCACGCTTTTACAGGTTTCAGGGATTAGGACGTCGACACCTTGGGGCCCATGACTCAGGCCACCACAAGCACATATGGGAAAATGTTCTGGTTCTTTCCGCATTTGCCCATGTGCTCCCCCGGATCCACTCTCTGCCCTTCTCTGTGGGCCATGCCCTCCTGACTCTGGTGGGCATCCGTCGAGGGGAGGGCAGGAAATTGGAGGGTGGAAGGTGCCCACCGCACCACAGCTCCTCGGGGCCCCTCTCCCTTGGGGTGAGGTGACATCACTCCTTCCCCTGCCCCTTGATACCTGGGGGGGGGGGTGTTAGTGTCCTGGGGCTGCCATAACAAGTTACCACTAGCTGGGTGGCTTAAAACGGCAGCATTATTTATTCTCTCACAGATCTGGAGGCTGGAAGACCAAGTTCAAGGTTGCTGGTTCCCCCTAGAGACTCTGGGGGAGGATGTGCTCCGTGCCTCCCTCCCAGCTTCTGGTGTTGCCAGCAACCCCTGTCCGTTCCTGGCTCGTGGGCGCATCACTGCGGTCTCTGTCTGCATCGTCACCACTGTCTCCATCTCCTCCCTGTGCCGCTGTCTCTGCAACTCTCCTCTTAAGGACTCCAGCTATGACCTCATCTTAACTTGGTTACATCTACAGAGATCCTGTTTCCACATAAGGTCACATTCAGAGGTACCAGGGGTGAGGACTTCAACCTGTCTTTTGGGGGACTCGATTCAACCCCAGCAGGGTGGTAGCAGCTCCCCGCTGTTGCTAAGCCCCCAGGTGCTGCACTGCCCCTCACTGGTCCCTGCTCCCACCTTAACCCTGTCACTGCCTCTGAACAGGGTCCCTGTACTAAACTCTCTCCAGTTAACCCCTTCTGAGCTGTGCTCGCTGCTTTCTGCTGGGACGCTAACGCCGAACATCATTCCAGATTTTTTAATGCATTTTTTCATGTATGTACTTCTTACCAAAATGAGGTCATACTGGACCTGTGATTTTATAACCTGTGTTTTCCAGGCAATTAATGATCTCCTTTCCATGGCGATAATACTGACATCCCCTCTATATTCAGATGTCCCCCAATTTCTCCCCAAATATCCTTTATAGCTGGTTTGTCCAAACTAGAACCCAGTCTAGGATCGTATCAAATCTGGTCATGTCTCTTATGGATTTTTAAAAATATAGCAAGTCCACTGCCTTTGTTTTGCTTTGTGACACAGACCATTGCTTCACTAATAAATACATGTATTAACATTACATATATTTCCCCTAGAAGTGATGGTTCGGTCTATGCTGATTCAGTGTTCGGTTAAACAACACAACCACCACAATGAGAACGTTATGAATATGTGAATAGCTACCTGCATAACAAGACCATATATTGTCCCTTTTTGCAGTAGATGTGGCTATAGGTAGGTAGGTAGATACACACACACGTATCGAACATAGATTATAATCTTAAATCCCCCAAAATGACTCATTGTGATAGGTTCTATTTTCTTTATATCACAAGCAAAGACAAAAGGCTCAGATGTCTTGAGTGACTCACTTGAGGCCACCCCACCAGCAGGTGCCAGAGTTGGGACTCGAACCCCTCCAGCTGCCCCCAGAGCCAGAGCTGCTCATCCCGCAGCGCCCCCCGCAGTCTCCGTCCTCTGGGCATCTCTGCGGGACCGCGGAGGCTAGAGGCAGAGCATGGCCTTCCCTGCGCCACCTCGGCTGGGCCCCAGCACATCAGGCGACTCGCATCGTCCCCAGCGGCACGCGTGTCCGCAAATGACCGCGTGTTGGGTTGCAGCGTGCAAATCCAGGTTAGCGGGCAAGTGAATTCACAAACTCAGAATCCACACAGCGAGGTCAGCTGCACTTATTTCTCCATCCTCCGTATTTCTGGAAGCCTGGAAGTCAGTTCTAAAGGCAGTGGAGGGAAAGAGCGCAGGCTCCTACGGGGAGCGGGAGGGGCTGCCGAGGGGCCGTCAAGGTCAGGGCGTGTTGCTGCTGCTGCTGCCACCAGGGATTCTACCCTGTCACTGCCACTCCCACCCCCAAACTGGTGACCAGACACTGGAACACGAAGGTATTTCTACTCCCAGAGCTGATCCTGTCCCTCCCCTGCTCACAACCCTCCCATGGCTCCCCGGCACCCCCCGCAGAAAAAGTCAAACTCCTGAGCGTGGCGTTCGAGGCACGGCTTTCCACGTGTCCCGATGCCAAACTGAGACACAGTATGTGACATACGGCACCCGCGTCCCCTCTCCCCACGGCCCCTGCCCACTGTCCCCTCCACCCAGAAGGCCCTTCCCTCGTCGCCATGGCCACCATTCTGGTCTCTCTGACACCCCCCTCTCAGGTTCCGGTGGCTTCTCCCCTCCCTGGCTCAGAGGCCCAGAAAGGGAGAGAGAGGTGAAGCCAGTGTGCGGCGCAGACCCGCGGCCATGAACTTTCAGGGAGTGAGGAGGGGTCTGGCAGGGGGCGGAGGCCTGGGGCAGGGCCGGGGACAGGGCAGGGAAGGGTTCTGACCTCTGACCTCCTCCCCCAGCATGTGACCCTGGCCACGGCCGTGTTCACCATCCTCGCCTCCATCTACTTCTTCAACAAGGTGAGCGGCAGGAGGGGCGGAGGTGGGGGGCTGAACCCCTGTCTCTCTGGCCCCCGTTTTATCGTCTTGTTCCCTCTTTCTCCCCCATGTCTCTGTGTCTCTGTCTCCATCTCTTTTCCTCTGTCAGGCTCAGCAGTGAGAAGACACAGGACCCTCCAGTCCAAGAACCCAGCCTCTGCCCCACCATGACGCTGGCCTCTGGGCCAAATAAATGCAACTGAACCAGCACATCCTGCCCCTCCGCACCAGCCCAGGCCCGCTCCACGTCCGGGGGCTCCGTGTTGGGTGGGGCAGGCTCCTGGGTCTGAGGGAGGAGGGTGATGAGGGCCCAGACTAGCTGGGTTTTGAAGGATGAGTACAAGTCTGTGAGGAGCGTTCTGAGAGGGGGAAGGGCATACCGACTCTGGGTCAAGAGCACAGAGGGGAGAGAGAGCAGGGCCGACTCAGCACCTGGCACCAACACAGACTGCTGTGCACTTCAGACTCGTTACTTCTCTTTGAGCTCTGGTTTTCTTCTCCATCAGACAAAAGTGACAATCTTTATCCAATGGGCTCCAGAAGGCCACAGCAAGGGCAGCCCCGAGATCAAAGATGTGAATGGACTTTGTAGGTTTTAGAGGGTCTGTAGTTACCATCATCTTCTTCTTCATTATCGTATTAATACATCTTCCTGTTTTCTCTTCAAACTCCTATTCAACCTTCAACACCCACCGTCAAAGCCCCTTCCTATAAAAATGCCCAGAGCCCCAGATAGGCAGTCTGCTAGCAGCCAGCTCATTGACTGCCCCCTCCCCATTCCC
>RJWJ010018175.1:0-31961 GCA_004363605.1 Indri indri
TACCCAGTAGAATGATACTCAACCTGAGCTCATTTGCAGCAGTTTAAAAACAAACTCCAGAGCCCAATGTCATAACTGTTTTCTTCCTTTTTGATCTTACCTCATTAGGGGGACAGAGTAAGGGTGGTATAATGTGCTAAAATCTGTCAATACATTGTGTTTCTCTTTCATTAAAACCTTCAGTTCTGTTTTCCTAGTGGTTCCATTTACCAGGGAGGGTGAGGAGAAAAGCACTAAACAGGTGTTCTTGACTTGAAAAACAGCAATTTCAAGCAACTCACAAGGGGAGAAGTTGGAAATTTTCAGATTCTGAAGTTGTCACTGGGAGATAAATTTGGGTTTCACATTTGCCTCTCATAAACAGACTTTCTTTAACACAAATTTGAGCAGCGAACGGGGCACCTGATTTCTCTGGGGGCAGGCGTGCCTCATGGAGCAATCATGCTACACAGAGATAGTAAATATTTTCCCGACCTTCTTCCAAATGCACAAATATGTGCTGGAGTAGTAGTATGCTGAACTGCTACTGTGGAATACCGGCTTCCCCAAGGAAGAGAAATATCTGTTCAGCTTGACCAATGGGAAAGTATCTGAATTTTGAGTAATCTAAACTCAACTTTCAAGTTTTTCTATAACACCATAAGAAGATTATTTGTCAAATAAACAATGAGCTGCATTAAGTTATCTTATACAAAAGGATTGCATAGTATTGTGTACTTTTCTGAAGAAGCATCTTTCTGAGGCAAGGTGAAAGTTAAAAGAGCTATTTTCTATAGCAATGGTTCTCAAAATGTTACCCCTAAGGCGGTAGCATTGGCATCACCTAGTATCTTGTTAGAAATGCATATTGTTGGGCTATACCTCAGACATACTGAATCAGAAACTCTGGGGCAAGGGGTGGGTCCAGCAATCTATGGTTTTGCAAGTGTTCCAGATGATTCTGATCTATGCTAAATTTGGAGAACCATTGTTCTACAAGAATTCAATTCATTAATTCCTGTGGTAAATATTTATTATCTAATAAGTTCTAGGCACTCTTTTAGGCACTGATAATACAGCAATATTAACAAATAGCCAAACTCTTGCTCTTTTGCAACTTATATACTAGTGGACAATATGGAAAAGTCAAAAGAAATGAGAAATTCATGAGTTGGTATAATACCATTTTGGACCCTGGAAGATGCTCTTCTCAGTGACCATAGCATTTGTGGTAGGCCCTTAGAAAATGTTGCAAGAGAAGCCTTTGGGACCTGAATCAGACTTACTTCATCTGAAAATATTAATTGCTTTCCCTTTTATGGCCAACTCTCCTGAGACTCTTTAAGATCTCTGTCTAGATGCTCAGGATCCATGGCTTACACAAATGGGCAGTGGATCTGCATATATTCGTTTCCCCATATAATTTATTAATTATATTTCTGTGCTTGGCATCTAGTTGGGCATTGAAAATGCATTGGCTGACATGATCCCTGGCACCTTGTTCTGTGAAGGAACATCACTGAATCAAGTGATACACAGGACATACAACTTAGTAAGAGTCAACAACAGATGGCTTAGATTTAAATGAGTATAAATAAATGTTTTTATCATGAAGAATTGGAAAAAAAGTAGGTCCTGAGCACTGGGTATTAGGCAGGCTGAAATCAATAAAAATTTACTACCTTTCTTCTTGCTAGACATTTTTTTCAAAGGCTATTTTTCCCAACTTTGAAAATGTTCATAATAAAACATACAAATAAGTCAAAAGGTGAATACAATAAACAACCATATTATCATCCTCTTTGTTTCTCTCTTCCTAAACATACACACACCCATGCACACACACACGCACACACACACACATTTTTTTGCCATTCCATTTGAAAGTTTAAGTTGAAGATGTTAAACATTTTTACTACTTAAATAATTCAGCATAGATCTCTTAAGAATAAGGACATCAGACTAAATTGCCACAATGCTATTATCATTTCTAAGAAAATAACAATTGTTCCAGAAATTATGGACTATTTAAATCCTTCTCAAATGTCTGCATTTCTCTTAAGAATGCCTCTTCTTATAGAGTTTTTTCCTTCATATGAGGATTCAGCCAAGGATTCATGCAAATCATTTTGCTTTTATGCTTCTTTAGTTTCTTTTAATCTAGAATAATCCCTCCACTTTGTTCTCTCTGTGATGTTGACTTTTTGAAGATTTCAGATCAGTTATCAATTATGATCAGCCACATTTCTTGATTTCCCTATCGTTTCCACTTGGTGTCATTTAATGTGTACCTCTATCTCCTGAATTTACTGCACACTGGAATTTAGGTCTAGGGCTTGATTGGCTTTCATTCCTTAAATGTTTGAATACCTATAATGGTCCAGACACCATGTGGTAAGAAAAACAGATAAAGCCTTACACTCATGAAGCTCAAATTCTATTTGGGGATAACATATGTTAAACAAACATATTACAAACCCATATAAAGATAACTTCCCCTAGTCATAAGTTCTATGATGAAAATTAAGCAACATGATGTGACAGTGAGTTTGTGACAGCTGGTGGTGCTGGGGATGACCAAGTAAAACCTCATTGTGGAAATGATATTTAGCCTTGACCTGAAAGGAAATGGCATGAAGTGGGCATTAAAAAGAAGAAAATCAATTTGCTGAATGTCTCCGACTAAAATGAAGACTTCTAGGAAGTTGTTGAATTTCACGAGTTTCTTGAATGAAGGAAACTTGAGATGTACTGACTTAAGAATTTTAGGAGAACGAAACATGTGTGCCATCGGAAAGGGATTGGTTAGAAACAGTCTCGATCAATCAGGTAATAATTCCAGTGAATTATGGAGCCTGTCCTCTTAGGTTACTATCTGTGTGTATGTGTGTGGTGTGTGTGTGTGTGTGTGTGTGTGTGTGTGTGTGTGTGTGTGTATTTGTTTTAACCTGGTTAGATACAGTGACATCAACACAATCGTCAAAAAGGAGGAATTTAAAAAAAATTAGTAAGAAGTGTAGTGCGAATTTGTTGAATAAAGTTGATCATTTTTATCCCTGCAATTTGTTAAAATGCCGTGTAGAACTTCTTTGGGAGTTGCACACGAGAAAAAGCCAGTCTTCCACTGTGGGAAGTTGGGAAAGTGGAATTATTTTTAGTTCTTCTGCCATGTTTATCATTCTCCTTACCCCTTTAAAATGTGTGTCCTGCTATTATTCAGGTCTATTTTTATGAGTTGCTGGAGTCCACAGTGGAGGCATTTATGGATGGGACATTCTTAAGCACATGCAAATAAAAGTCAGTAATGATAATTGCAGTGAATAGAAAGGGGAACTGAAGAAGATGCCTTTTCAAAGAATTTTGGTAGGTTTCTTGGCAGAAGAACTATTTATAAAACTTGATATTCAAGTGTACTTGTATGCAGTAATAGTCTGGTGAATAATTGTGTCAGATGAAATATCCACCTACACACATTGTGCACATCTAATAGCAGGTATCCGGTCTACGGGTGATTTCTCAGTCAGTGTTTGACATAGCCAGTGGGAGAGGTTTTTGACACCTGTCAGAAAGATCAGAGGAAATGCTGTCTCTGGAAGTACAAAGGGAGGAAGCAGACTAAAGTCTAGATATTGAGAAGAGAATCCTCAAGGAGGGAAACACACTGACTGGAGCACCTGCTGTTCCTCATAACTGTTCCCCACATTAGGCCTCAGTCTGCCCATCTGTGAAACCCATCTGTGAAATCTGTTTATTGAAAATGCTTGACATATTGATGTGTCAAGAAAAGTAACTAAAAAAAAGAAGACATTCACCAGTTATGCAGTACTTTGGGGGGTTTGTAATCAATTCTTATGGTTCTGTGCACGTTGGATTCTGTTTTTGATTTGTGTGTGTCATGGTAAAACATTGTGTGTGTGCGTGCTTTGCTTACTCAGGGGAATTCATTACTCTACCATAATACAAACACATTTCAGGAGAACTAGCAGGTAATTCACATACTTTCAAAAAGCCATGGTCTCGAGCAATGCTGCCTATTAGAACTTTCTGAGATCAGGGAAATAGGCTAAATCTGCACTGTCCTAGATGATAGCCACTAGCTACATGTGGCTATGGAGCCCTTGGAATGTAGCTGGCATGAATGATGAACTGAATTTTTCATTTCATTAATTTTAATTTAAATTTAGATAGCCACATATGGCTGGTGGATATCATTTTGGGCAGAGCAGATTTAGAGAGAGGTTGAGAAAATACTTTTTTAAAAAGTCAATATTTGGTTATGCAATCTGCCAATTAGGTTATTTTTGTTTTAGATTCTGATTACTAGCACATTTTCATGCCTTAATTGCATCCTGAAAGGTAATCAGGGTCTTCCATGGTGGTCAAATTCATAGGTGCATGTGCCTTCCTTCTCCTCGGTTTTCTATTAATAGTGCTATTTGCAATGTTATCTACCCCTGCACTAATATGACTCTCTAGCCTCCTTAGTGCTGCAGCATCCTGAGTTTCTTCCTTCTTCTCTCATTGGTCTTTTCCTCTTCTTTCCAGTTTCCCTCAATATTATGGATAGTCACTACAACTCAGATCCACTCTTTTGGGTTTAGCCCAAAGATCTGATTCACGTGTTCTGTGAGAAAACACATCTGATTCCGATCTCTCCAGTGGTCTATCTTAGAATCTCACACTTTCTCCCTGATGTTTCCTGTCTGATGTGCAAAAATCTAAGTTTGAAATTAAAACCTAACTCATCGTTTTCCTATCAAAATTAATTCCCCATGCAATGTTGAAAAGGCAACATTATATTTCCTGTTATCCAAACTTGAAGGCTCGATCATCCCTGACTTCCTAAACTTTTTATACTCCCTCTCGACTTGGCCGATATGTTCAGATAGTTCTCTTTTTTTTTTTCTTTTTTTTTCTAATATGGAACACTCCATGAATCTATGTGTCATCCTTGTGCGAGGGCCACACTAATCTTCTCTGTGTTGTCCCAATTTTAGTATATGTGCTGCCAAGGTGAGCACAGTCCTCCCTTTTTAATAGATGTTAGGTTATAACTAGTTTCCTTTTCCACTGCCTGTACCCTGGCTTAGATCTTCTTTAGTTGGCATGAATGTTATTTTCATTCTCCTGATTGGCGTTGCTACCTCCGGTCTCAACTGGGGTCGTGCTAACCACTCCAATTCTCTCTCATCTGACTGTTCTGCGTGCATCTTATCCTCCAGGTACATTGGTCTGCCCAATCTCACTGAATCACTCTTGCTTTGCCAACCACGTGCTTTTGTTTAGTACTACTAGCTCTGACAAAAATTGAATTGTCTTACTTGTGTATTCAAATCCTACATGTCTAAATCCTTTAACGTTTATTCTGTTATTCATATATTATTCATCGACTAGAGTCCATGCTATGTGCAGGCGTTGAGCTGGGCACTAATGACAAAGTACCCAGCTCATAACAAGGCAGGATCTCGGCTTTCAAGGATCTTATACTATAGTGGGGAGAATTTAACAAGTAAATAGGCGATTATGACACGATGTGATAAACTTTCATCTCATTATCATCTGGAAACCATCCCAAACCACTCTGGCTCTTTCAAACTCATAGAGATTACTCACTGGGCACTTAATTACATTACTAATTTTTATCTGTTCTCCCATTATTGATACCTTTTAATGTGCTAACCTTATTTCCTTGATTACACTATAAACTCCTTAAGGGCAGAGAATAAATTTTGTGTAGCTAAATATATTCTATGGCCTCTGGCCCAAAATATTTCATATAAAGTACATGTTGAATATCCAGCAATTTATAAGAGAAATACATTTAACCTTTGAGAACCTTCCTTATGCATTGCATAACCATCTCTCTGTCCACGTAAAATACAGGAACGTGGAGAGAGAAGGCGAGGTTTTCTCATATTCAGTTCATGTTGAATGCCAATTTTAAACATGTTAATTGAATGACTTATGCTATTTAAAGTATAATATGTATTGCAAAATGTTAGGTGCTTATGCTTCAGATTTTCCCTGATATGATACAAAATACTCAATAAATCTTAAAAATCAAGTACATAAATTTTGAGAGATTTCAGGTGTACGAAGGATTTGTTTTATCACTTAAAACTGTAGTCCCAACCCCAGGTGGTGGCCCGGTACCGATCCACAGCCGGTTAGAAACCAGGCTGAGCATCATCGCCTGAGCTCCATGCGCAACCTGGCCTTTCCCATCTCCCACTAGGAACTGGGCCTCATAGCAGGAGGTGAGCTGCTGGTGAGCAAGCGGAGCTTCATCTGTATCCACATTCACTCCCCATTACTTGCATCACCACCTGAGCTCTGTCTTCCCTCCCAATCTGTGGAAAAACTGTCTTCCATGAAACTGGTCCCTGGTGCCAAAAACGTTGGGGACCGCTGGTTTAAACTCATCTTTAAAGATGGGGTGGCGGGGCAAGAGCATCTGAAAAGGAATGCTGGTGGCCTCTAAAAGCAGAGAGCAGTCCCCAGCTGACACCTAGCAAGGAAATGAGGTCCTTGGACCAAAAGCCACGATGAGCTACCTTCAGCTGACAACCTAAATGAGCTTGGAAGTGAGTTCTTCCTCAAAGCCTCCACACAAGAGCCAAGTCCAGCTGACACCTTAATTTTGGTCGAGTGGGATCCTCAGCTGAACACCCAGCTAAGCCTTCTTAGACTTCTGACCTACAGAACTGTGCTAGAACAAATGAGTGTTGTTTTAAGCCACTAAGTGTATGGTTATTTGTTTCATAGCAATAGAAAGCTAATACGGAAACACATAGTCTTTAAAATTTGCCCAATGTCAAAAGGTCTGGCTACTTTTTACAGCTCTAACTATGTATCAGCCCAGACTGGTGGTTGCCACTTCTCTTAGTCTGCTGCTAGTGTAAATCTTCCCACTTCATTGACATTCTACCTTTTTTTTTTTTTTTTTGTCCATTTTCCTGGTGGTCACTTTTCAATTCTAGCTCAGCATTGCTACTCTGGACTTCTCCATCATTTATCCTGGTAACTAGAGGCCATCCTCTATTTAGCTGTCATTTTCCCTTGTACTTTTTGCTACATGGATGTTTAGCAGCCTCTATCTTTATTCCTTAAGGCTCACGTAGACAGTACCAATGACTTGAGGCTGCCTGAAGGAAATCGAAATGCAGAAAATATGCAAAATGCTCTTCATGTTCAAAGGCTGTACCCGTTACGGGAGATGCCTCAACTGGTATCTTTGATCCACGGTGTCCAGTCTTAACCTTGATAGGGGGCCCACTCTCTTGATCATTCTATTATCTTTTATCCACTGTTGATATTTGTTAAATATGATTTAATGTCTTTGTTAGGATTGTTTCACCTTCTCTTTGAATTATGGACTGAAATTTTTGAACTGTAATATTCTAAATATCTATTACACCTTAACTACAATTACCATGGCTTTTTAAGTCAATTTGTTTTAACTTTTTTACTTTACCTTTTGGTGCTTTTATAGCTCATCAACACACTGGAAGTGAGGAATAATTTTGGTTAAATACATCTTTTTCGTTTTCTTAGAGAATGTTACTATAACTATGCATTTTTTAATGTTTTAAAATTCCTGAAATATGTTTGATTATATCTGCCTAATTTGTCTATATTTGCCAAATAAATATGTGTTGTTCTGAAAATCTAAATAAGTATATCAAATACCAAACACCAGTTTCTTCCAAATTCATTTTTATTGAACTGGGCTACTGGAACATGAAGAATTTAAAGCCTGAGTTATGTGGCTTTAGTTATTACATACAATAAAATGTGGTTATTATCATGTAGGCTAATTTAACTAGTTATTCTAAATATTCATATAGGAGGAATTATATGGTAACAAGGGGGGAGAAGTTTTGAGAGTAGATTCAGTGCTCATCGGTATAGGAAAAATTTTGAAGGCTGACTACATAAAATGTCTAGTTAGATAAAATGGTAGTAGAAAATGCTGCCTTGATTATAAACTGTAGGCATGCCATCTGGGGTCAATAATCATTTTATTTTCCATCATTGTAAGTCATAAGTTTTTGGTTGTCTAAAAAAAAAATCTATGGAAAATCCAAATTTTGCCACCTGTTATTGCTCTTGGTTATGATTGATTATTAGTGATTTTTATCTTTTTTTGTTATATTTGTTTATAATGCACAGTTTTTATATAGGTTTGTGAAAAAATTAATTTAAAAAAACCCTTTGGTGTACCATAATGGTTTTTCTAAATTTATAATTAATAAATTAGGTTAACCCAACTGACTTCATAGACTTTTGCTTTAGAAGATTTTTGAATGTAGCCATTTTATTAATCAATGGATTATTTGGGTAAGTTTAACATATAGTTAGAATGGGGAAAAAGGACAGAAACATAAACATGGCATACTTTGAAAATTACTGGCAATGTCATCTTCGTCTTTCCTATCACTAATAGTTAATGTATAGGACACTTAGATTGCCATATCCAAAGTGAATTAGTTTCAATGGGGCCTAAATATCAAGGACTTGGTGACAGTAGTTTATTTTGCCATCAGCAAAATAAGTATCTCAATATTCCAGACTCCACAGAATTCCTATAGCCCTTTCAAAGAGCTGACTATATTGACCTCTGATCACCTGGAAATTACAGCCTTAGCATAAGCAGTCACTGTCCAAGGTGATTGGTATTTCCTTCTCACACATTCTAAATATTGGGAATACCAGGGGTGCCCAAGAGCCTTTGTCAAATTCTCCAAACTCCTGACATCTTACCAATGGTAAGTAGTTTCATGTTAGCATTTTCATTTTACCCCAAACTTTAAGCTTTTCTATAGGGCTCCTGGAACTGGAAAAGTGGCCTGGGGATTGTGGGGAAAGCACACTACATCCTGTTGTTACATCTAAAGGTTATATTTATTTATTTTAATTTTTTTAATTTCAGCATATTATGAGTGTATAAATGTTTAGGTTACATATATTGCTTTTGCTCCACCTGAGTCAGAGTGAAGGTTATATTTAAAAAATATTTTTGTGTGAAGAATCTGATATATCCTTGGGCCCAAGAAAAGTGGTCGAAGAAAAGCTTTTATTAAATTCACACGGGTTATATTTCTGTCCTTTATTCCTCTAAACGTTGGGAGTGACTAATTGGAGTTGTCCCATCATATCTCACAAAGTCAAAAAAATAAAGGAGGTCTGATTATTTATTAGCTTGGAATATAATCATCTCATGGAATGAACAATTTCTTGGGCAATATTTGACAACTGTGAGATGAATGGTTCAATGATGTATACTAAATGTAATTTACAATTATGCCTGTGAATGCTGTCATAGAAATGATCTCATGTATTGAGGAGTCACAACAGATGTGTTTATGTAAATAAAAGATGGTTGACTAGAAGCAGGATTAGATATGTTTAATATTGTTTTGAGGATAAAAACTAAGATCAGTGAATAAAAGTTACAGGAACAGAAGGAAGAATTTATCAGAAAATGGAGTTCTCTTAAACAATGGAATGAGCTTTTTCTCTAGATGGTGAATTCTCTGTTCCTAAACTGGATGGTCAGTATTGGGGCAGGTA
Source organism: Indri indri (assembly GCA_004363605.1). Lineage (NCBI taxonomy): Eukaryota > Metazoa > Chordata > Mammalia > Primates > Indriidae > Indri > Indri indri. The sequence continues at coordinate 9,553 of RJWJ010018175.1, forward strand.
GCCTCTGATATTACTCTCATTTTCTGAATATTTGCTGTTTGTTTGCATTGTAGTCACAAACTCAAAGGCCTCTCAGTACAGACAAATCCCATTTAAAACAAAGGAGAATGGTTTCTCTGGCAAATTGGAGAATGTCTGTTCTGCCTCAAGTCATTTAAATTCAAATAAAAAATAAACTCCATTGTGCTGACTGAACAAAACTTGTCATCTGGCTAATCATTGGATCCACAGTGATAAGTGTACTGATATATAGAATTTTTGTCTTATCATTAAAATCTACATCATTCTGGTTTTACACATAAAGAACTTGAGATCAAGGGAAATTGGGTAATTTGTCTAAGGTCAAATAACCATTCATTGGAAGAGCTAGGATCAAACTCCAAGTACGTTATATCACAGTTAATTCATTTTATCTTCCTGATAACACAGACATTGAGAAATTAAATCACTTATCTAATATACCCAACCAGTTTTTGAAAAAGTGCAGACTGATATGTTGACCACTTTATTCCAAGTCAGTTTGGGTTCTTTCATTTATATCTCTTAATGCCAAAGCCATTTTATAGATGAGATTGATGTGTTTTTAGGAAGGGTGATGCATATATAATTTCAAGCTTGGTGCTATAAGGAAAATGAGAGAGGGATACACAGATAGTCATACCATATTTAAACAAAATAGTTGACCACAAATAAAATATGAATGTAGTGGGCTGAAATAATGTCTCCACAACATTTTTTTTCCACCCGAAACCTCAGAATGTGATTTTATTTATAAATAGGGTCTTTGTAGATATAATTAATTAAGGATCTAGAGATGAAATCATCCCAGAATTTGGATGGTCCCTATAGCCAATGTCTGATGTCCTCATAAGAAAAGAGCTGAAACACCCAGGCAAAGAAGAGCCAGAGACACAGAAAAGAAGGCCACAGGAAGACGCAGGCAGATATCGAAGTTAAATGCTGTCGCAGCCACCTAATGTCGAGGATTGCTGGCAACCACCAGAAACAAGGATAAAAACATAAGACAGATTTTTCCTGAGTCTAAAGAAGGAACGAACCCTGTTGATACCTTGATTTCAGATTTCTAGCCCCTATAGCTGTGAAAGAATAAATCTCTGTTGTTTTAAGCCACCCAGTTTGTGGTACTCTGTTACAGCAGCCTCAGCTAACTAATGTGGTAAAAAAAATTCTGAAAAGTTTACCTGCCCTCACTCACTTCCTTACTCCCACCCACTCGTATATACATATATACTTTCCAGCTTTGGGTCCTTGGAAGTGTCACCACTGGAATTCCATTAAAGCATATTATTAACAGATTTCTATCAAAATGAAAATATGATACCTGGGAAGAGTAACACATCAGGCTATTAACTGTTAACATAATAGCAGGGTTCTTTAAAAACTGATGATTGTTTCTAAAATTCTACTATAGAAGCTCTTATGCTAATTTGGACAGTATGTTAACTGGATTTGAGTGGGAATATTTGAAGGTAAAAGTCAAATGCTTCTGACTATTAGTTTCTGAGAGTTGCAATTATTATAAATCATGAATATATGTTTAAAGTATATTTTATATCATATTAATGTGCTAAAAGTCATGGTGATATGGAATAGTTGATTATAGTTTCCAGCCCAAAGGAAAGTATTTTTAAAGCAGTAGATTTAAATTTGGTAGTGAACTGTGTTTCCTATTTTTCAAGTATAGTAGGACTGCAAATTCAGTGGTAGCTGAAAATCTGAGAAGACAATTAAGACTATATTTCTTACCATTTTAGGTTACTTGGAAGGGTAAATATTTTAATGGGTACATTTTTTATCAACTTTCTTTTCAGGTGCTTGTGTGTAGGCTTCGTTAAACACAAAAAAATGAACCCAGTCTAAATTTATGTCTTTTTATTCATAATGGAATAAAGCATAATTTTTAATTCCTTTGCATAAAATGCACATACATTTTCCATACAAATTTGAATTATTTTTCTCATTTTCTTAGATGATGGTTTCTTAAGAAGAATTCTAGCAAATATCCAAAGTGATATTGAGAGAGGAAAACCTGGTGCAAATGATGAATTTAGGTGTTATTTCATTTTTTTAAGCTTAAATCTTGCACAAACTATTCTTTTGTCCTATCAGCAGAGTGCTCTGAAATTTCTGGGATAGTCTTGTTCCACCCTCATTGGCTTCTATAAATACTATTTCTGTATCATTCTAGCTCAGAGTTTCTTAAACATGTGCTATTAACATTTTATGGCAGGTGATTCTTTGCTGCGGGGGCTGTTCTGCATATTGCAGGTTGTTTAACAGTATCTCTGGTTTCACCCGGTAGATGTCAGTAGTACCTCCTAGTTGTGACAACCAAGAAAACCCCTCCAGATATTGCCAAACCTCCCCTGGGGAGCAAAATGACTCTCGGTTGAGAAGCACTGAAGTTTACATGCATTTTCTCCTTGATGCTAAATCTGTCAAAGAACTTCCTGAGGGTTTTGGAATTGTTGAATACTTTGACTTCCCCTATTTCATTGATATCACAGACTGCTGGAATTTTATAATCAATTTCAAAGCCTTTTATACACATTCAAAATTTGAGATTCAGAAAGCTATGACTTACCTCGCTCAGCCGGAGAATTGGCCTAGCCCCTAACCCTCTTTACCTTTTATAATTCTTGTTTTACCTTCCCCTGATTTGGGATTCACTAACGCTATTTTGCATTTTACTTTTTCCTTACTCTTGTGTCTAAAAAGCTACTGCGTCTCAACATTTCCTTCATTGTCTAGAGTTCCAATCTCTCCATTCCAGTCCATGGATATTTCTAGTTTAGTGCTATAGAAAAATTTAAATCACAAATTAAGTTTTTTTCTTTCTAATTAAACATTTATTCAGCAAGCACTTATTGAGTGTTTTTCTATATCAGGTCCTGTGCAAGATTCTGGGCATACAATAATGAGTAAGACTGTAACTATTGAACCAAAGATATGTTTTGACACAAACAAATTTAAAATATCCTTGTAGAGCATTAATCAAACTTCTCTTGGCATAGTCTTCCCTATGCCTCTCATCAGCTGAAATCTGCTTATGTAGCCATTCACAGGTCTGGCATTTCTCTTCTTTCAGATTCACTAGTTTCATTTGCCTGGTATTTGAAATAATAATATTTACCGTATGACCTTGGGGGGGGGTCGTCTCTCCATCCCAAGTGAACATCCAACCATTATCTTTTTCCCTCTTCTCCAGAGAACCCACATATTGATCCCTTCTAAAAACAGGAGCCACACTTTTTTCTATTCCCTTAATTATCCATTTCATCCGAGGATTTGCTGGGTCACTGTGGCCAACTGTGATGTAATTTTCCAATCAGGCACCTAGGCCACTTTACTGATTTAATTCTGAATGTTCTGGGCTGTTATTGTTCTTTCCAAACTCCTAAAGACTTACCCATGAAGATATATTTGGTGTACCCCTTTGCTTTAGGCCCTTTCCCAGAGCCTCTTTTGTGGGGTTAAGAGACTTCCCTTACAAAATGCCTTGTGTAGAACAGTGCTGGAAAATGGAAAGATTATGTGAGCCACATATATATTTTTAAATTTCTAGAAGCCACATAAAAAGATGAAAAGAAACAGTTGAAATTAATTTTAACAATATATTTTATTTAACCCAACATAGACAAATTATTACCATTTTAATAAAAATCAATATAAAATTGTTAATGAGATATTTCATGTGATATGCTGAGTCTTTGAAATCTAGTATTTATTTTACACTTACAGTACACCTCAATTTGGGTTAGCTACATTGCAGATACTTAGTAGTCCCATGTGGCTAGCAGATATCCTATTGAATGACAAAGGTTTATGATATCATTAACTTGTCAGGTCCACCACACCCAAGGTACAGAAGTCCCAGCAAAGGAGTAATGGTGTCCTCAAGACTGACATATTCTCCCAGTCCAGAGATGTATTATTTTGCTATCATATTTGATATTTTCATTTTGTCTTTGGAAAATCCACTTGAGTTTGTGTTCCATGGAAGTGAAAGGGTTATTCCTGTTGGATTCCTCAGTGTAGTGAAAGTAATAGTCTGGGGTTTACACCATTATGCCCCTATAAAGCATGCCGTACATCTCCTAACAAGACTGCCATTCATTTTTTCAATAAATCCTGCACAGGGGTATTAGGGTCTGTGAACTGACAATTGATTTGCTGCCTGGAAAATTATTCTTTATTGATTTATATTACATGGAGGCGACTGCAAATCTATAGTGTCTCTAATCAGAGAGAAAATACTAAAGTTAGTGTCATTCTTATTTAGACAGGCAATTTCAAGTAGGAGAATTGGTTTAATACCCCTAGGTGACATCTACATATTATTCAATTATGAATTCCAGTAATCCATAAATTATAATACACAAAGCAAGTGAGAGCAGGATAAATTAATTAAAAAAAAAAACAAGTGTCTTTTGTGCAAACAAGTATTTTAAATGTCAACCTAGCTAGCCATTCTCTTTCTGCATGGAATTAGGCATCTTGACTTGATTTTTTGTAAAGATTCTGCATCATACCTGGCTTGTTATTCACATACTGAGAATGCAAAAGTGTCTTAAGTGAAAAAAAAAAAAACTTTTAAATAGAAAGTGCTATAAAGTGATTAATTAGGTTAGGGAAGGTTTCTAAAAACCATATTAAAATTATTTTACTAATTTCTACAAACTACTTCAGGAAGCTCTCTAAAATTGGGAAGGGTCTGAGTGAGATCACCTGCTGTCTTGCCCTGCCTTTAAAAACTTCCTTCTGTAACTTGATCTAATCAGGAGGCTTCTGTCCAGAAAGTAACCTTAATTTAATTGAAATAAAAAGGGACGAAATATAGCAGCAGCATGTTAGATCACTGCTTGGGCAGAAGGCAATGGAATCAGTAGGACTGCTATGTATTCATATAAATATCTTGGGTCTGCAAATTGGCTTTGTGGGATCTACAACTTTCCTGAGATTGTATGCAAAACATGTACATGTTTAAATATGTTTTTCCCCCCTGGGGAGAGGGTCTATATATCAGATTCTTAAATTTATCCATGACCTTCAAAAAAATCTCAGATGTACATTATAGGTTTATTGTTGAATCCGTAACACCGTGCAGAGTGCTTAGCAAATAGCAGGTTTCAATAAATATTTGTTGGATAAATGAATGCTCTCAGGTTGTGTCAGCATGTAAAGTGGGTTTCTTGGAATACTTTAGTTTATCCAAAGGAAAATATTTTTACTTTGCCTAGTTTCTTACAATGCTCACCACATGTAGCTATAGTTCAATCAACTACACACACACACACACACACACACAGAGAGAGAGAAAGAGAGAGAGAGAGAGAGAGAGAGAGAGAGAGAGAGAGAGAGAGAGAGAGAGAGAGAAGCACAGATAGATATTTGGGGTTTGGAGCTCAGGATTTTGATCTGATTGTCCCAAGTGACATTTTTCCATTTTTTTTTTGTATCTTTCCTTTCTACTACTCTATTATTATTATTTTTTTTTTTTGCCCTGACTCCCAATCCTTTTTCTCTTTCTTTGATATGCCCCCCAAAAATGGGAGCTTGAAAATTTTTCCACCATGAAAAGTGAATGATGAGAGGTATTATTTTGATATTCATTCAAAGAAATCTTCTATTTTATTCCATGAGAAATTAAAATACATTTGTTTATTTAAAAGGCAAATACTGATTGTGGATTTGGACCTGGTGACACACTCAGAGACCTTGTCCTTTTAGAGTTCCCAGTTTAACGTGGAAATGGCTAAATACATATTTTTCGTCAATGGTGTAGTGTTTTGGTTTTGTGTCAAGTAATTTCACCAAAGGAAACTTGGATGCAGTTTATTACCTTGAAGTCTTTTGAACTAAGTACATTTTCAGTGATAAAAGCTTTCTTTTGGCAGTTGCAGGCTTATCTGGGGGCCTGGAGTGAGATGCAAGGTCCTGGAGAGTGGGGTCTGAGCAATTGAGTTTGTTCTTGTGGGCTGGGTCCTGCTTTGGGGCTCAGGGCAGTGGGTTAAGGCATTTTTTTTTTTGTTTTTTTTTTGTATAAACAAAGCCAGACTACTACTCTCTCACTTTACTTTTCTGTCTTCCAACCTAAGACAGCCACAACAAAAGCACTGTCATTCCTGTAAATAATGTCTAATTTTATACTTTTCTCCAACAAAGCCAACATCTAGGTTTTGTATTTATCATACAGTACACCATTAAGTTTAGTATTTTTCCTCATTCTATTACTTTTTTCCTTTTTTTTTTTTTTGTTAAATCCAAACAACAGTGATACTGGGTCTTTAAAAACTGAAAACTAGATATTTTTTGGTTGTTGTAGACAAGCTATTTAATGAAAATGCTACTGAAATGCTTTTTCCTCTATGAAAACTAGTAAATCAATTACAAAAGCAATTTCCTTACACAGTATGATTTTATTGTGTTTGACCAGGGTATTTGATAAGTATTAGTTCTCGCTGAGAGCAAAGAGTAAATTTTATTTCAAGCTTTTCTTTCATGCAAACAGCAAGAGAAGCCACACAAGGGCATTGGACACAAGCCTCACCTTGGTTGTATGTGCACAGAGAATGAGGGAATCTGGAGACTGGCCTGACTGCCTCAGTATCTACACTGAGAGAAGCAAAAGAGTACTCCTTTCCTAATAAAAATGAGGAAAATTATGGCAAATTCTCATTTCTGGGCTTATTTCATACAGGAGCAGGTATTATGTTATTCTTTCATTCTTTTTCTTTGAGAGATTTTCTCTTATTAAACAAACACATACCCAAACTCAATTTAACAGAACAAATGCATCACAATAGAAAAACAAAACAAAACTAGGTTTGCTGGGTAAACATATAGGAGCAGGGGCTTAGCAGCTATAGATTTCATTTCTGCCTCTGAGATTGATATGCAGATTGTTCTTGGGCCTAAATATATGAAAGCAAAGAAAACAAACAAACAAAAAAGCTCGCAAATGATTTACTGTGTGCCCAGGATTCATGTGACAATCGTACGCCCCTTCCTTGGCCCCCAGTACGGTAATACAGTGCAGTGGTTAACAACATGGGTATTGACTCAGTGTCTCTAACTCTATTTCTCAACTATAAAAGGCCAATTATAATAGTATCTATGCCATTCTATCTCATAGAAGTGTAATAAGAATTAAATGAGTTAATGGGTGTGCTTAACAGACGTTAGTTACAGAAAGTGCTGGAATGAGTGGGATATGCTATTTTATTATAAGAATTCAAACAAAGGCAGTATAATGATTTTCTTAATGACTTCTCCCATTTTTCTCCCTCCCATAAATCTATGTATTCAAATACCCACCATCCCCACCTCCAGCATGCAAACTCTTACGTAGAAGATTACTTAATTTTTTTCTCAGTGACCAGTCCTATTCCTGGAACAGACAGTATTGAAAAGTATGCTTACAACAAGGGATGTACCACAGGAAAGTCAAGAATTGAAGTGGTCTTTTAAAGAGAGTATAACAAATTAATTGCAAAAGTTGAATATATTCAAGACAGTGGCAATAGGAAAAGCATAGCTTAGGGGTGGGGGTAGGAGAAGAAGGAGATGTAGGTGTAGGTGTAGGCGAGGAGAGGAAATACTTGAAAACAGACTGAAAAAACAACATGAAATCTATGTTTTAGAAAGAGTGTTCAAAACATTCTACACATTTTATTGACAAGGTCTTCAACGTTAACTTGAAGAATTTGGTAGGAATTTGTGTTTTAAAAATAATAGGAACCATATAATTAATCAAGAATTTTGTGAATTATGCTTACATGGCCTGCAAAATGATTTGAGGGGCCAGGATTAAACACTGAGAGGTCATTAGGAGGCTTTTGAAGGATTCCAGGGGAGAGTTGTGGCCTGACTAGAGCAGTGAGAATGGGGACTTAGAGATGGATCAACACAAGTATTTAGAGGAAGAACTGACAGGTGTTGATTGATTAGAGGCGTAGAGTTAGGGAAGAAGGCAGATTTAAGTCTCATATTGATTTTTGGCTTGTGCACCTTGGTGAATGGGAGTGTTATTTTCTGAACTGGGGATCCAGGAGGGAGAACAGTGAGTAACATTAGATGTTGAGTGCAGTTTGAGATTTACTGAGTTTGAAATGTCTTTGAACATTCAAGTGAAGATTGTCTATAAGAAAGTAGCACTCAGGAGAGGAAGCTTGGAGATACATAATCAGGAGCTATCAACATATGGACATTAATTGAAGAATTGGGAGGATACAAACTGGCCTAGGAAGAACAAGGGGAGAGAAAAAGGGGCTATGGCAGAACTCTCAGGGACACCAGTTATTTTCTTTTAAATAAACCCTATTGAAGCATAATTTATGTACGATAAAGTGCACCCATTTACAGTGAATGTTTCAATGATTTTGACAAATGTATACACCCCTGTAACCAATATATTAATCAAGATACAGGAAATATCTGGTGCCTAGTAGTGTTTTAGATGTGGATTGTAATGTATGATAGTTTAATTTTCAGGAATTTTTTATGCTGGCTATTAAACACACCCATTAGTTTAAATATATACTACATGATCTTACAATTTATACATTTATTAAATAGAAAATATGCCCAAAACTTAACACTTCCTATTTATTTGTTACATTTTGTTACTATCTATGATCTTGGGGTTACTTATATGAATTTATTTGAATGGAGGCAATACTGTATAATGCTATGTGTTCAGTGACCTCATGTTGGTAACTTGAAACATGCCATAGTCAAAATATTTACACTATGGAATTTGGCAGATACTACAAATAAAACGAAAAGTTTGTTGAGAATGTACTGAATATTGATTAAAGGGAAAGGCAGAAGATGAAGTTTCATCTTCAGATTTCAGCTGAACACTTCATCCTGCTTCAGTGAAAAATAAATGTTTATAATAGGATACTGCTTGCTTGGTAATGTATGTTTGAAGGTTCTGGATAAAAGTGGTATGTGATCTTGGTTTCTGCTTTCTGACTCCACAGAAGGACTGGGTCTCTTATGCAAGGTTTTTCTTAAAACAGGGGATATAGTCAAGGAAACTCTTAGAGGATAAAATCGTTTTGCAGTGCTAACGTGGAAAGCTAAGAGAGACAGCTGAAATGGGTTACAATGGAGCTCCAGTGCTCCGGGTGCTCCTGGTAAGATCCCAGCTTCTGTCTTCTCCACACCAATGGTCTCTCCTCTGCACATGGACTTGGAGCCCACCATGAATAACCTCTTCATGACATTCATTTCTATAGACTTCAGCCTCTGCCAAAAAGCCTAAGACTTCCCAGATCATTTCTCATGACCTACACTGCCATCCCCATTTGGGTCAGCACATCCCCTTATCTGACTTTGTCTTCCCCCTCTTTGGCTCCTTCTACTCTGCGTAAAGGTATGCTGTCTTCTTTGTTTCTCATTGTCAGTTAGAGATCATTGTCTCTCTCCTCCCAAGAGGTCTCCAGTCTTGAAACTTGAAGTGTTAGTTCGCACCTCCTGCTCTCTGCCTTTGTTGCAGTATTCCACAGACACATCCATCACTTCCTAATTTCTTGATGATTTTAGCTCCTAGCTCACTGTCATTTTCTCTAACACTATCCCCTCATCATTGTGACGGATTTGACTTTTAATGTTACTAATTCTTTTACCACTGTCATTTCCAAGTTCAACTCCTTCTCTTCCAAGGATCTTGTCCTCTACCTTAACGTTGCCATGTATGCTCTTAGTTGAACCCAGACCCTGAGATTCTCTAAAATGATACCCTTTCCATAATTTTTATTCTAAGCATTTTACTCTTCAGCTGTCACCTCTTATCTTCAAGCTCACTCTCTATAATAGTCACACCAACGATTCTTTCACTCCACAGGATTTGCACTAATATCACATTTTCACTGCCATTCTCACCCCTTTGCTTGGGTTCTCTGGTCTTATTATGAAATATTTCTGCTCAGACCTTACACTGGCACTCCAGGGTTTGACTACTGCTTGATTCTAAGTCTGTTCCAATTTTGCACTTGCACATAAGATCTGGATCATTCTTAATCCTAAACCAGTTTGACACTGAGTTACCTTATCCTATCTAGTTCAGAATTGGGCTCTCTTCTATTCCTGCCCAAATGACCAGCAACGCTGAGATAATGAATGATCCTAAGAAAGACCTCTATTACCTCCTTTCTTATAATCAAAAAGTGTGCCTTTCGGAATCCAATCCTATCCTATTTGGATAGAATTTTGTCCTTCTTGCCCTATATATAGCCTCAGACTTCACACTCAGAAGAATTCATTGCCCACTCCAGAGTGAATTGTCCTTCTCTTGCCTGGAAAACTAATAAATTACGTTTTGATATTTCTGTTATTCTTAGTAGGGCCATGATTTTAATAACTTCCCTGCATATACTCTCAACAACTGCCAATTTTTGCTCTATCCCTTCATCATATTAACCTGGTAACGCCCAACCAAGAGGGTAGAAAATGAATCCAACTCTCTACTCACTCTGGACCTGAATAATTGAACATGACTGGGGAAAACCCCAGCTATTTTGAATAGTCTTATGTGAAATCTGTGGCCACTTTCTTCAAGAGGGCTCTTCTACTGTCGGACAATCCTACCTTGTTTCCCTAGTCCATTTGTTCTATTCTCCTAAATAACCATTTCTTTTCAATATTCTTTTTGTTGGATTTTTAACATATACTTCCCCTTCGTTCTCAGCTGATACCCTTGCTTCCTATTTTACTGAGAAAGTAGAAGCACTTAAAATTACATGGTCCAACTCAGACATCTGCCAGTCTACTTGAAACCATAACCATATAATCTGTCTTTCTTTCATTATCAGGAATGAAATTTCTGTGATTTTATCTAAGGCCAAAGCCAACACTTATGCTCCAGCAATTATCCCATCTTTCTTCATTTTTACTGGTGCATTCTTATCAACATGCAAATATGCTATCATTTCTTACATATGAGAAAACATTTTCTAACTTCACATTTCTTTCCAGCTTCTGCCCTATTTTTCTGCCCCTCTTTCCAGCAAAACTCCTTGAAAGAAGTGTCTGTTTGCTTGCTCCCATATTCTTCTCAACATACTCAGAGTCATTTTTACCCCCACCATGTCACTGAAGAGACTTGTCAAAAATCACCGATGACCTCCTGAATCCAATAGCATCATCTTAGTCCTCATTTTTCTTGACCTCAGATTCAACACATAGATCCTGGGGTACAGTTTTCCTCTTAAGTAACTAGATACTTCTTTATCTCCTTTGCTAGTGTTTTCTCATATTCCCAGCTTTGTCCTTGGATCTTTTCCTTTCTCTATTTACTCTCACTCCAAAGTGATCTCATATAGACTCTTTCCTTAAGAGCCATTTAAAAACCTATGACTTTTAAATTTGTATCTCCAGCTTGGGCCAATATGAACTCATATAACTGGCTGTCCTCTCAACAATTCTATTTGGATGATGAATTGGCATCACAAACATCATGTGTCTACAACTTAACTGCCAATTCTCTCCATCCTAATTTGTTTCTTTCCATCTTCTCCATCTCAGTCAAGAATAACTCCATCTTTCCAGCGATTCATGCCAAAATCTTGGATTCGTCCATGACTCTTATCTTTTTCTCCTATCCTACCTCCAATAAATGAAAAAAATCCATTGGATTCCATTTTATATATATATTTTTCAGATATATAGAATTGCGATCATTTCTAACTACCTCCACTGCTATTTTCTTGATTCAACAGCTATACTTTCTCATCTGAATTATTGCAATAGCCTCCTAACTGTTCTGCCTGCTGTGCTGACACAGTAACATCCATTTGCAATTCAGCAGTTAAATGATTCTTTTAAAACATGTCAGATCACATTATGTTCCAATGGCTTCCAATTATATGGCAACATCAGAGCAAAAGAAAATTTTCTTACATAGGCTTATAATACCTTTTAATATCTGGGCCTTTGTGATCTCTCAGATATCCCATCCACTGAATTTCCCCTATACTTTCTGAACTTCAGCCATCCTGGCCTCCTTGACCCTTTTCAAACATACCAAGCACACCTCCACCTGGGGCCCAACCTCATGTTTGTGCTCAGATGTTTCTTAGCAGACAGGCCTTCTGTGAAGACCATAAGTAAACTTCACCCCTGCCCCTACTGCTTTCCCTTTCTTCTTCTCTTGCTTTATTTTTTTCACTTCTCAATTATTACTGTATTTTACATTTGCTTTTCTGTTGGTTTATCTGTCATCCAAGTAATAAATTTGGAGTCATGATTTCCAGGCCATTAGGGGCTATGTGTTCTAGTGGCCAGCACAAAGCACGTCCTTATTACATATCGATAAATTAGTTAATGAGCTATTGTTCTCTACCTTGGTTTCCTAATTTTGGCTTATAAAATGCTACTCTCAGTTTATCACTGGATTTAGTGATTTACCTTGCATGTCATTTCCCAAATGTTTTTTCACTTGATTAAACAAACAAACAAAAAAGCACGGAAGTAAGTAGAAAATCATCCCAATGAATTTTATTAGAGTGAAGTAAAAATTAAGAAATATTAATGAAGTAATAATGGCTTTTGGTGATGTTTCAAATCCCTAGAGACTTAGCCAAGTTGGAGAGATATGGACAGGCTGCTACAGATGTCTCCAGCACTAGAGTTGAAGGCTTGAGGAGCAGGCCAAGTTCGCATAAGCAAGTTGGAATTCATCCAGAGTGGGTCGTCAACATTCTTTGCAGGCATTCTAATTGATTTAAATTGTTGCAATTAACACTAAAAACCATTATTTATCTATTTCAGCATTTTAATAGGAATGCCATGTACTCATTAAAATGCACACTTTCTATAAAGCTCATGATCAATCTGCTCCTTGGCCTGAGAATTTGGCACTACAACCCCTATGCCAAGAAGGGGTCTCTTCCTCTTGTGGCAATTGGGGAGGTGGCAACCTCAATCCAGATACAGATGGCGATTGAAAACAATGCAATTCAACCCTCTTAACGTGACCTTGACTACGCTGCACAGGTCTCTCTGTGCCCCGTAAATTACAGGTAATTTAGCAGAAATAGGAGAGAGGCTCATTCCCTTGAGTTACCAGTGAAGTGCAACTGCTTTCACTTAAGGCTGACCAGCAGTAAAGTATATTAATATCAGCTTAATTTGTGGTAATTGAGGTAGCAATAAAGAATTACCCCTGGAATATTTTATTCCCTTGATTATCTGAATGTTTAAACTATGGAAGTGGTTTTTTTGGTCATAGTATAAAATATCCCATTTTCTCCCATCAGGAACTTAGTGTAATTAGTGTCTGGCAGACAACACTGTGTTCAGCCATTTCCCCTGTCCCTTGGATGCATTTTTATTAGCTGAACCATCAAGTAACCTTATTTATTATTCTAGATAGAAGCATTTTGATCTCATTAACATGGATAATTTTCTCCAAACTTATGTAGTCATACTGCAGCCAAAGCTCCCTTTATGACAATTAAGATATACTTGTGTTTTTTTTTTTTTTTGTCTGGTGCCCTACTATACAATTAAGATACTGTTCAAATCAGTAAATTTATTAGTATATTAACACACTAATTGGATTACAAACACATCCTCTTATTTCTGAAATGTTTATGATTTAATTGACTTGTTTAAACTAATTTTCATCTCCCCATGCAATTATAATTCGTTGTTAATTGAACTTATTTACACATGGAATACTGATACTGTATTCCCTTGTACTGAGGAAATACGTGTTAAGGTCTCATCAGAGGGTTAGGTTTTTGGCTTTATTTTTTGGGCACCTGAAACCACTGCCAGAGATAATAATGATCATGTAATATTCATTTGCTTAAATGTGTAAGAATTAGTTGCAGTAACTTTTAGAAGAAATGAATATGATTACATTAGTTTATAATTATTCATTTGTTCACGCACACTGTATGTGGGAGAGCTATTGCTTTAAAAACATATTCTTTTTCTTCCTTCCTAATTTAGTTAGGGGTCCATAACTGTGATGGCCAAGTCCAATATCACAGAGATAATAAACACAGTGACATATTTTGGAACTGGCATTCTGTGCTGCTGTTCCCAAGTCTGGAATACTCTCTGAATTAAAAATTTTAAAGACACACAAAGATACATACATGCACATTTATAAAAGGTAATTCCAAATGCATTTTAATGCCTAATGGTAATGTTTTACAGCCATGGGGTAACAATCATGGCTTGAGCCCATAACCGTGTTGTCCTAGAGAAACATAGCTAAGATGTAAACAGAATTATTTGCAGTGATTTTGAGGAACTTTGGTATTGTGGTTTTCCTATTTGCAGTTTTAAATTTTCTCTTTTTCATTATTTTTGTTGTGAGATATAACCCACATGCAGAGAAGTACATGAAACAATAATGAGTACCTGCATGCCCACTCCCCAGGTCAAGGAATAGAACATTACCAGCATGCCTGAACTCTCGTTTCTCATTCCTCTCAATGCCTCTTACTAAAGGTTACCACCATGCTCACTTTTATAGCAATTACTTTCCTGCTTTTCTTCATAATTTTGCACCTAACTCTGAATTCCTAAACACTTTAGTATAGTTTTGTCTGTTTTTCAACTTTATGTGAATAGTCACACAGCATGTATTCTTTCGTGCCAGGATCCTTTAGCTCAATAGTGTTTGTGTGTCTATGTTCAATATCTGAGTTGTTGTGTGTAGTTGTAGTTCACATTTTTATTGCTGTGTAGTACTGAGTTGAATGAACATAACACAATGATGTATCCATTCCATTTTTGATGAACGTTCTGGTTGTTTCCAGATTGGAGTTGTGATATATAATGCTACTCTTAGGTATATACTCTGGAGTGAAATTGGTAGGTCAGAGTTGTAGAATTTACTTCTTAAAGGTAGTTTATGAGAATTCCCATTGTTTCATTTTCCTGTTAACCTTCATATTATCGATCTTCTTACCCCAGGCAATGGGATCTAGTTTTGATTTTAATTTGTATTTTCCTGATGACTAATGAGACTGAGAATCTTTTCAAATTTATATTGGCCATTTGGATAACTCCTTTTGTACAGCACCCACTAAACTCTTTCACCTATTTTTCTATTTTTATGCATTTTCTCTTACTAGTTTTTTAAAAAATTGTTTATTCTGTATTTTGTTATACGTGTTATATTTATCTTTTCTTACTGTATGTCTTGCCTTTCACTTAAACATATCTTTTCATGAACAGAAGCTCTTAGTTTTTTTTTTCTTTTAAGTTTGAAGTCATGAAGACATTCAGCTCTATTACTTTCTACAAGTAGACTGTGTGTTATTCACAGTTAAATGTATAATTCAGTTAGAATTTATTTTAGTATATGGCATGAGGTGGTGTCTCATTTCTTTTTCTCATATGGTGCAGATTTGGTGACTTGTATGTTTCAAGAAATATTTTCATTTTATTTGAGTTGTTGAAATTGTTGGCATAAGATGTTGACAATTTCTTATTATCTTCTTATTGTTAGTAAGATCTGTAGTGGTTACTTGTCTTGTGCTCTATGGTCACTGGCTCTCAGGAAGTGTCTTGACTTGGGTTTGGGAGCAGTGGACTCCATGACATGTAAAACTGCTCTGTTGTGTCCTCACTGCTCAGGAAGGCATGGGGACTGGAGTGTCCTGCTAAATAACAGTCATTCTAAGGTGTTCACAGGATCCAGTTCATTCCCTTGCCTCACTTGTTCTGGAAATGGCCCTTCCTCCCCTTCTTTCTCCAACCACATCTGGCTGTCCACCCTCCTTATGACTCACATCTCCAGGTGTGCTCCCCACCAGCAAGATGAAGGATGAAGAAGTTTCTAACCACCACGTGACAGGCTGCAGCTCAACCCCAGAGAGGGGCCTGTGAGTGAGGAAAGGAAACATGCTCTTGGAGAACAGTGTGAGAAGGTGGAGGGACAAAACCTTGCCAGATACCTGCCCCCTGGAGAGAGCTGTGATGGGCAAGCAGGCATCTCCAAGGCCTGAGAATGTGGGAGTGGAAGAGGCCAACCCACAGGGACACCCTGAGGTAAGCTCTGGGGACAGTAGGTGGCCAATGAGGGGGCAGGGGAGAAGCTGGTGGTGGAGGAGGCTTCAGTGGGGTCAGTGGGTGGGTGAGTTTGGTGAGAGGGTGAGTTCCTGCCAGGGCGTGGGGTCAGGGGAGAACGTCCTGCCCTTGACTCCCCTTGATCCTGCAGGACTGAGGGGCTGGGACTCAGTTCTCACGCGCCTCTCCTTAGACACACCTGAGACCGGCACTGCTCATGTACAACGTGACTTTCTACCTGAAACTCACGGGTCTCTGCGTTCCTCTTAGTTTTTTTTAATGGGTGTCAAAAACCTTTTCTATTGATCCTTTTTTGAAAACTCAAAGAAACACGTTTTGGCCATGATCTTCTATTGAGATTCCGGTCAGTTTTCCTCTGCCGAGGACAGATGCAGAATGTCTAACCTTAGGTGTTTGTCTGCCCCGTCAGGCGGGACTCTGCTCCCTGAAGACAGAGCTCAGATTTGAGCATCTGATCAGAGGCTTCCAGAGACTTGGCTTTGTTCTTCAGATCAGCCCTAGAACAGGGCTGCGCCACAGACACCTGACACGTGAGGGGGAATGATGAATAATCACCGCGTGACTCTGCGCCCCTGGACGCACCCGACACTCTCTTGCCAGTCCGTTCCAAGGACACGGAGTCGCGGTGTTTGAAATTTTACCCCAGGGTCCTCTACCATCCCCAGATGAGTCTGTGAGCTTGGATGGAGGCCCTCTGCCTGCTCACCCTGTTTCCTTAAAGGAAAATGTCCTCATTTTTCCTGAGAAGGCCCATCTCAGAGGTTGTTTGTGAAAACATAATTGATTCAGGAAAGTGGGAGGAGGAGGAGAGAACACAGAGTCCATGCGTGCTGGGGTTGGGTCTAGGGTTTCCTTACCTGCTTTCTCTTTTCAAGAATGGATTCATCTGGAGGAAATACAGAAAAAGAAGGAGGAGCCAAGCAGCGCACAACAAGAATGAAATAGATAATATGGCTCATGGAGGTTGCGCTTCAGCTCTTCCATGGGGCACCGCAGCTGTGCAGGAAGCAGAGATTGTCTCCATCTTCCACAGAGCATTCCTGCCTCAGGCCACACTGGGCACTGGGCACTGAGCCTGGGAGCTCTGGGCTAGAGAGTGAGGTCTGCATTTCTGAGCCAGGAGACAGAAGCTCTTGGACCCTCAAGAAGGCAGAGGAGCAGGAAGGGGAAGGTGGGCCCACATCCCCTTTCCCACTATCCAGACCCACAGCACAGCCTGGGCTGCCAGATCCCCCCAGTCTGCTCTGGGCCTGGCTCTTTTCCATATCCAAATTTATATCATATCACGTGTGTACCTTTGTACAGCTTTCTACTTACTCAATATACCAGTATATACGGACTTCGCCCAACTTTACCTCTTGGCATTCTCTTCTTTGAAATCACTAATTCCATGTTTTGAAAGTTTGACATTTTCCCAGGATTTCTGGCTAATTCCCAGGGCTTTCCTCTCTGTCCTTAACTCCAGCTTCCCCACATAATCTGCCCTATATAGAATGGTTTCAGTGTCCAGAAGATCTCCTGTGCTCCTCCTATTCATTTCTTCCTCCCCTTCACCCTAGGTGACCCCCGAACTTTTTATGCCTTCCCTAATTTTGCCTTTTTCTAGAGTTATCATATGTTTGGAATCATACAGTCTATACCTTTTTCAGGATGACTTCTTTTGCTTATGGATTTATGGCTCCTACTGCCCATCACTACTTATGCAGTGTCCCACCTTGCTGGACCATTTCTCTGAGGTCCCCATATCCCCAACATAATTTCACCCATAACTATGTAGTACAGTTGTGCCCTCCTAAATATCTACCCCAGCCTGCACACTTAAACCCATCTGGATTTGGAGTCTGGGTGAAGCATTCTCCTTAAGCGCAGTTTGAATTTTATAGTGTAACATATTTGTTTTTTTTTGGTTTATACCTGTGGTTACTTACCTTGGGAAGGATTTTTTGATTTTTACCTTCTATTTCCTAGGTTTTTATTTACACTCTTATTAACCTCTCCCCCGAGAATTCTTAAAAAATAATAATAAGGTATACATAATGTATATAGTCATCCTTTGGTATCCATGGGAGATTGGTTCCAGGAAGCCCCCCCATATCAAAATCCTCAGATACTCAAGTCCCTTATATAAAATGGTGTAGTTTTAGCATATAACCTATGCATAGCCTCTCATATATTTTAAATCATCTTTAGATTACTTATAATATCTAATATAATATGAACGCTATATAAATAGTTATTATATTTTATTGTTTTATTACTTGTGTTATTTGTTATTGTGTTGTTATTTTTTATTGTTTATATTCAAATATTTTGATTTAATCCAAGGATGCCAAACCCACAGATACGCAGGCTGAATTAACATCAGATTTATCTTCCATGTTTGGCAGGCATATAACAACACATAATACTCACTGCTTCATTACCAACAGTCTGTTCATGGCTATTTAGGCGTTATCCAAGACAACGTATCTTCTCTGCCATTCTCTTCGCTTCCTTCTGCGTCCTCTCCAGCAGAGTCATTATCATCCATGTTTCTGCTAGCACATTATTCAAGGAGATCTAGGCTTTTTCTATCATGTTCCTCAAATTTCTTCCATTCTCTTCCCATTTCCTAGTTCCAAAACCACTTCCACATTTTAAGATATCTCACTTCCAGATACCATTATGTATATTGTTTCCTTTTGCTGCTCTAACAGATTAACACAAATTTAGTGGCTTAGAAAATGCAAATTTGTTATCTTATGCTTCTGAAGGTCAGAAATCTTAAAAGGGTTTCACCTGGTAAAATCAAGGTAGTGATAGGGCTGCATTTCCTTTTGGAGGCTGTACAGGGGAACCCATTTTCAGCCTTTTCTGGTTTCTAGTGGCTTCTAAAGGTTTCTAGAGGCTTCCCACCTTCCTTGGCCCATGGTTCCTACGTTTCTCCCATCACATCCCTTTGACACTCAGTCTCCTGCCTGTCTTTCACTTATAAGAATGCTTGTGATTACATCAATCCCATTGAGATAACCCCGGATAATTTCTCTATCTCAAGATCACCTGAATGGCAACATTCATTCCAACTGCAAACTTAATTCCCTTGACATGTAGCATAATATATTCCCAGGTTCTAAGGATTAGGACATGGGCATGTTTGAGGGTATATTGTTCTGTTTACCACAATTGTAATATGGGGAAAAGATTAGAAAAACATCATAAATCACAAATACCTTCCAGTTTGTGAAATCATTGTCTTGAATAAAGTTATGTCCTTGAATTTATTTATATCTTTGCTCTTGAAGCAGAGAATTGACCTCGATATTATAAAATATTGTAGTTAAAAACTTTCATCGAAAAAAATTCATGGGAGAAAAAACCGAGGGTAAGTTCCTGGTTAAAATAGATCATTTCAAATCTGGAGTTGGCATAGTTTGTTTGGGAAGTTCCTTTTACCCTCAGGCAGATCATACAGCTTGAAACAGATCTGTTACACTGCAGACATATTTATCATTTTCACTACTTCATTCAATTTGCATTATAAGAAATTCATTTGGGGATGCTGGAGAATACTTCTCAAATGCATGCTGTTGATTAAACAGGGCAGAGTGGCTGTGGACCAGAATTGGTAAAGAGTTATAGGAGGAGAAAGCAGTGGGAATTGATGTGAGTAATGGTGTCTATCCATGCCTTGAAAAATCCTCTTTAAATTACACTTGTGAGTGGATAGGAGAGCACATTCTCTTGAAGCCACCATCAATCCTCTGCAGAGGTTACAGTTCTCTTTAATACATCAGCGAGCTTCTCTTTCTTGCAAACCCACTCTTCTGCTGTCTAGAGATGAGAAGCCATCGTCTTCACAGTGACAGAAGAACATGAGGGCCATTGATTCAAGAATGAAATCAAAGGACAGACTATTGAGTCTCAAATCCTCTGGACAATTAAGCCAACTTCCTACGGTGAAGGTTTTTTCAATGTAAGGTGTTTGAAATTGGGTCGAATTGAAATTTTGACTGATTCTTTTTTAAAGGAAGGGCAAGAGTCACTGATTAAGAACAAGTTAATCAGCTTTCTTTGCTGGATCTTAGAACATGATCCAATATTTTCAGCTATCTTTAAGAGTTATTTTTAATAGAAACCTTTACAACCTAGCTCTCTAGTAGAAGCAATATAGCCTAGTAGTTAGGGGCACACTATCTGGGTAATACAGACTTGGAATCAAATCCAAGCTCTACCACTAGGGAATTGTATTAGGCTTAGGAAAATGAATCAATATTCTTACCTGTAAAATGAGAATGATCATATTTAACAAGTTGGGTCATTCTTAAGATTAAATGAGATAATATGTATACAGAAATTAGTGAAGTGCTTCTGCATAGTATATGACACCATCATCATCATCATCATTTTTCACCAAACTTCTTAAATCTTTTGAAGAGCCATCGAATTAATGTAATTGTGTTGGAAGCCGAGTGTAAGAGAGTGCATTAGGAGAACTGTAACAAATCAGTGTGCACAGGAACTTAAATTTAAAAATTACTTGAAACACTGATGCACCAAATAAAATATGACTGTGGAATAACCTTGACTTTCAGTTTACTGCCTCTCTCAGAGACTTTTCACTCACCAACGATCACGCAATAATGGAATCTTTGGAGCTGGGCACACCAGGATTTCAGGGCCTGGTGGTGCTACTTCCCTGGCTGTATGAATCACTTTTAGTTTCAACTAACCCTAAACTATAAAATAAGGACATTTGTATACACCTTATGAGAATGCTGTGAGGATTAGAGGTAATATCTTTAAAATATCTAGGAATGGCTTAGAAACTATGAGTGCATAATGTATTATAGGAATTTATTCTCTCGAAAATAGACATGGAACAAGTTCTCATCCACTATATCCATTATAGTTATTTTAGCTTTTCTAGAATTGTCTATCCCAGTGTCCTCAATGGTGAAAATGATTCTTATTTTACTCTCTTATTATGTCACCAAGTCCCACATAATCAGCTATATTCAGGCTTAATAACGCACAAGGGAAAAGGAAAGAGATTATTGTCCAGCTACATAAATAGAAAATACATTCCTGCTGTGCCAAGTACAAAAATCTTGGAATGTATTGTCTTACAGAAACAACCATACATATTCATGGTCAGATTTCATATAATAGTACTGGTACTTTTACATGGATACAATGTGCTTTGTGGTTACTCATAGGGCTATACATGTTGTCTGTAACATGGTTTCTAGGGGAAAATGCTCCTATCAAGCAGTTTATGTTAATACATGAGATACAATGTAATGGAGTAAACACGTAGGTTCAGGAGTCAGAGAGCCCTTCATTTAAATCCCGGGTTTGCCACTTACAAGCTGAGTTTCTTAATCTCTCTGTTCTTTTATTTCTACATCTGCAAATGGGAATGGCATGAATGCATCCCTCATGTGGTGTTTGGAGAAATAAATGAGATATTGTATGTCCAATGCTGAGTAAGCACACAGTGAGATATCAAATATTAGCTGTTTAAAATTACTATTGTTACTATGGGTCATGTTTAAAAACTCTTTTTAAAGTTAGCCAATGTTTCTATTTAGATTAGATTTCTTAGATTCTTAGAAATAAGAGGGCAGTTGAGAAAGGCCATTTGAGACACAAAACACAATTTCCTAAATAAATATTTTATTTTGTGTATTTACCACAGCAGTCGAGACCCCTATGATGACAGTGATTGGTGGTCTTACACTTAATTGCTGTTATTCCCGACTTTAACCCTGTCTAAGGCTAAAAACAGACATGAAGGAGAAAAGTCAGAAATGAAAATGTGCTAGTGATCTTAGAACAGTGACAAATGTTTCCTTCTCTTGTTCTAGTGGGGTTTAATTTAAGCTAAATATGTTTTGAAGTCTAATATAGTGTGACCTTTCCCTAATACTTTAGACAAAATGTGTGTAAGAAAATATAATGCTTTCTATTATATTGTAATTGATTTCTCCTATATCTTTACATGCACAGACACACTATTGTGTTTTCTCAGCCCTTGTATCTTTTATTAAATGAAATAACAAGGACATAATATTAAATAAAAGAACAAGGGTGAAGATAACTCAGCAGTTTGTGTCTGTGGCATTTTCTATTACTTATCCTAGAAGGCACTAAAGCATAGCTTCTGTTGATTCACAGTAGGAAATAAAAGTTAAAGAAGTTGACTGTGTAATCCATCTTTGCATACACAAATTAAATATATCTCTCAATGTTTATACAGTGCTTATTGCAGAATATAGAGGAATATGCCTTAGCACATCATCTAAGCTATCTTTCACTTGATATTTAGCAAGACATTGGACTGATTTTAG
>RJWJ010018176.1:0-22353 GCA_004363605.1 Indri indri
TGTCCCACATCATGCCCATTTTACAGATGCCCAAACTGAGTGCTTCTCCTCACATCCATGTCTGGGAAGAGGAGACCCCCAGGGGGAGACTGCTGATGGCAAAGCCTATGCTCCAGAGGACCTGTCATTTCTTCAAATGTTTCAATAGGTCATGAAATTTAAAATCGAGGTCCTACATTTGGTCATTTTTAAGATGTACATTTCTACATCTCTGAAATTGTAATGCACCTTACAATGGATGGAAGAGGATTTTTCTTTCTCAGTGGTACATAAAATAAGTCATTTTTGATCGGTGGCACCTTTGGTTTGATGAGTTAGACAGGGCCTGGATTCCCTGAATGACTTCCTGGGCATCTCACCCCTCTGTTCCACAGACTCCTCTCTGCCTCAATTGCTCTGACCTCCCTGAAGACCTGTCCCCGGGGGGCACAAGGAGCCCCATGCCCTGCAATGTCAGTGTAGCCAGGGCGGGCTTCGATGCTGAGGACCTGAACCTGACTGACGAGGCGCTGAGACTCAAGTACCTGGGGCCCCAGCAGACAGAGCTGTTCCTGCCCATCTGTGCCACGTACCTGCTGATCTTTGTGGTGGGCACTGTGGGCAACGGACTGACCTGCATGGTCATCCTGCGCCACAAGGCCATGCGCACGCCCACCAACTACTACCTCCTCAGCCTGGCCGTGTCGGACCTGCTGGTGCTGCTGGTGGGCCTGCCGCTGGAGCTCTACGAGATGTGGCACAACTACCCCTTCCTGCTGGGCACCAGCGGCTGCTACTTCCGCACGCTGCTTTTTGAGACAGTCTGCCTGGCCTCGGTGCTCAACGTCACCGCCCTGAGCGTGGAGCGCTACATGGCCGTGGTGCACCCGCTCCAGGCCAGGTCCATGGTAACACGGGCCCACGTGCGCCGGGTGCTTGCGGGGGTCTGGGGGCTAGCCGTGCTCTGCTCTCTGCCTAACACCAGCCTGCACGGCATCCGGCAGCTGCACGTGCCCTGTCGGGGCACGGTGCCCGATTCGGCTGTGTGCACGCTGGTCCGCCCACGGGCCCTCTACAACCTGGTGGTGCAGACCACCACGCTGCTCTTCTTCTGCCTGCCCATGGCCACCATCAGCGTGCTGTACCTGCTCATCGGGCTGCGGCTGCGGCGGGAGAGGCTGCTGCTGCTCAGGCAGGAGGCCAAGGGCAGGGGTGCTGCCGTGGCCAGGTCCAGCCACACCTGCAGGCTCCAGCTGCCAGATAGGGGCCGGAGACAGGTGACCAAGATGCTGTGTAAGTGTCCCTGCTGGGAAGGGGGGCTGAGCCAGGCACTGGGCATCAGGCTGGGGCTCCCAGGCCTGGGGGAAGGAGCTGAGTGTCTGAGTTAGGGAGGGTGAGTGTGTGGTTCGGAGGAACTCCCCTAGCCCATGTGTGTGAGTGTGAGTGTGTCCATGTATATGCCCGTGTACTCTTTAGATTACCCTGCTAGACACTTAGACCAGAGATACACATTAAAGGCTCAAGGTAGGAGTGATTTGTGGGTTCCAGCACAAAATGAAAATTCTGTGTCCTTGTTCAAAAATTGTTAAGAATGTCAAGACAGCAACAGTAGAGCATTAAACTGAGCCTGGCGCCCTTCTAAGG
Source organism: Indri indri (assembly GCA_004363605.1). Taxonomy (NCBI): domain Eukaryota; kingdom Metazoa; phylum Chordata; class Mammalia; order Primates; family Indriidae; genus Indri; species Indri indri. Next base: position 1,624 of record RJWJ010018176.1, read on the forward strand.
TGGGGCCCTGTGCAGATGCACAGGTTGCACACCCACAAAGCCAGCCCTGGCTCCTGGAACCAAAACACAGAAAGGGCAGGGTCATGTGGATGCATGTGGATGAGCTCCAGGCTGATAGAAGTAGGGATGATGAGCCTGCAGGTCTCTCATCCTGGTTCCTATACATGCCTCGGCAGCCTGTGAGGCACGGCCATTGGCACGTGCTCCTCTGTCCTGAGGAACTGCGCCATTCCCTTAGTGGCTATTGTGAAGTCCCAGGGAAGAGTTCTGATTGGTGGGGCTTAAGTCATAGCCGACCCCCCAACCCAGAGTGGCAGGTGGGATGCTAAGGTACCACACAGCCCCAGTGGAACCAACAGTGGGATCTGGGAGGAGCAAAGCCCCCAAAAGAGGGGAGGGAGATCCTAGAAGGGCAGGATGCTGAGTCTCCACTGTGCTTTGTCTGCAGTTCTCTGGGAACCACAGGAGTGAGCGTTTGTCTAAAAAGGCTCATCAGGAGGTGTGTTTGTGAGGGCTGTCTTGCAGAGCACAGAAAAATCTAGCCAGAAGTGTGGACTGGGGCCATCCAGGGCTAGCCTGGCTGGGTTGCCTCCCAGCTCCACACCGTGACGTCTGCACTATGGACCAACTGCCCCCGCTTGCCCCTCTCGGGCTCCTACCACTGCCCCCCCTTCCCCAGAACATGTGCAGAGTCTGCAGCAGGTGCTCAGCTGGGAGAGCTCCCCCTGGAAGGCGGGCTTTTTGCTTGCTGCCCTGCTCTCCCTCCTTCCCTCATGCTCACTTTCCCAGGGCCTGCTGTGCACAAGGCCATGTGCTTGGGATGCTGTAAGCAGCATCCTGTTTGAAATATGGGATTATGAGGAAAACCATGCTGGGGTTTGATGAGGAAGACACTGTCCCGGGAAAACTAACGCATCGGAGAAGCAAGAAATGCAAGAAACAAGAAACAAAAATCAAGGCCAGCCCAGTGGCTAAGACCCAAGGAAGGGCAATGGCTGGGTCCCACTAGGGCAGGAAAGAATTTGAGAGAAACAGTGAAGGCTTGGCCAGCCTGTGCTACATTTTGCTGGGGTGGTGTAGGGGAGATGTCAAGAAAAGTAGAAGAAATGGACTGCCTGGGTGATTGTTAAAAAAATTTTTTTAAAAAGAAAAGGGTTAGTCAGTGCAGGGCAAGATATTCAGCTGGGCCTTGGGGAGCTGGGCCTGGAGCTGGGAAGGCCCGGGGTTCAGGCAGGCCCATGCATGTGCGGTGTGTGTGAGCGCAGGTGCACGTGTGTGTGTGTGTGTGTCGCTCTCTGGCCCCACAACCTCTCTGTCTGCTGCTCTCTGAGCACATGCCCATTCTCCTGCCTCTCTATCTGGTGCATCAGCAAGCATGGCCCCCAGTGGGCACCCAGAGTGGCCCTTGTCCCCACCTGTCTTACCCGCTAGTTCAGCAGCCACAGCCAAGCATTACCAATTCCAAATGAGAGAAACTGATTGGACCAGCTGGGCTCAGGTGTACACACTTGGTCTAATCAGCTGTGGCCAGAGGCAGGGACATGACCCACTGCCCAGTCAGTGACAGTGGGGAGGGCAGCCTCTCTGAAAGAGGTGTAGCCAGAACAGGCAGATTTCTGGAAACTTCCAGCTGGGTGATGGGTGTGGCTGGCCTGTGGGTTAGGAGAGAAGGTGAGACTGGTGACCAAACTGAAGCCCAGGAGGGCTCTGAGAGGGCTTCTTCTCTGCCCCTGCAGTTGTGCTGGTTGTGGTGTTTGGCATCTGCTGGGCCCCATTCCATGCTGACCGCCTCATGTGGAGCTTCGTGTCCCACTGGACAGATGGCCTGCTCCTGGCCTTCCAGTATGTGCACGTCGTCTCCGGCGTCTTCTTCTACATCAGCTCGGCCGCCAACCCTGTGCTCTACAGCCTCATGTCCAGCCGCTTCCGAGGCACCTTCCAGGAAGCCCTGTGCCTGGGGACACAGTGCTGCCACCACAGACCCCGCCACAGCTCCTACAGCCTTAGCAGGGTGACCACAGGCAGCACCCTGTGTGACTTGGGCTCCCCGAGCAGCAGGGCCCACCCCCTGGCTGAGAACGGTGGCCCAGAGGGACAGTGAGAGACTGACCCCTCCTGAGTGGAGCCTCAAAGTGGCTTCACCTGGGGGGGGCCAGAGGACCACACGGAGTCTGAGGAGACACAGCTGCCTTCCTCTGCAGGGATGTCCTCATGTCCTGTCCCCCTGTGCGTCCTGTCCGCAATTCAGCCTAGAATCTCTGACCAGCACCTCAGTGACTCCCGGCCCCACCCATGTATTTGAGATTTGAGGGAAACAGCAAGAGAAAGGATCGGTCCCTGATTACTGAGGACCCACATTCGCGCCGGGCACCGTATCATGTGCTTTTGATCCCTGCAGACCCCCAGACCCCAGTCCAAGTCTTTCCCCTACAGAAGCATCGCAGTTAGCTGGGCTCAGCAGTCATCCTTCTGGGGACCGCCCCCCACCAATTTCTGAAACGTTTCCACGGGGCCCTGGCTTTCTTCTCCTTTCTTACGGAGCTTCTGCAGGTTCTGGCAGGGGTGCTCAGGGATCCAGGGCACCTGGTTCCAATCTCAGCCCTGTTGCCACCACCTTGCATCCAGCAAATCTGCCCACCTTTCTAGGCCTTGTTTCCTTGCTTGCAAAATGAAAGCAACCGACTTCTACAGTGTCACACTTTGGCACTTTGTGGTTTTCTATGTGTGTGCATAAGTCACTGCTTGTGATGAAACCAACTGATAGCCTCAGATTGACAGGGCGGAAATTATTCTCTGCATCCTTGTCACCCCAACCGCTACTTCCTCCCTGACCTCCACACGACCCCCAGAACCTTGCCTGTTCTTTCCTTGTCCTAGAGCAGGCGGGTGGGGCCAGTGTGGGAGCACCCTCCCCGGCCCACCTACACACAGGCTGGGGGCCTGGTGAGCAGAGCATTGGACCTCACTGGCCAGAGGGTCTCTGGGGACAAGAGAGACAAGGACAGCCTAGGGCAAGGCCCTGTGGGGGCCTTGTGGGGACAGTTCTTCTAGGCTCAATGAAGTGAGAAAAGGGACAGGGACAAGTAACTCCTTCAAACTGGGTCTCATCCCAGATCCCTGTGGACCAAATCAGCGCTCAGTCAGGACTGAATCAATAGGTTCCCCTGCCAGGAGCTGGGGGAGGGGGAAGTGGGGAGATGTTTAGTGCATGCAGAGTTTCAGTTTTGCAAGATGAAAAAGTTCTGGAGATCTGTTGCACAGCAATGTGATAAAACTTAATAATACTGAACTGTATACTTAAATGGTTAAGATGGTAAATTGCATGTTATATGTATTTTACTACGATTTTTTAAAGAGGATTAAGTCTAAAGGAAAAGAAAAAATACTAAAACCTCTGCTGAGGTAGCCACTGTATACATTTTGGCATGTTTCCTTCCAATAATATTTTATATGGTTGTGCTCATAGTCTATACACAATTTCGTATCTGGCCTGTTCCCAGCAAATGTTCTATCCAAGTTCAAGGTTGCGCTCAGTTTACTTGCTGGCTTCTCTCTGATGGCCTTGGCCAGTCCTGGGTGAGTCCCCTGGGCCTCGCATAAGCCACGGCGGGGTGAGTTCCCAGATGCTGGCCCAGGAAGGCCCTGATCCCTCCTGCCTACTGAGCTGAGAAGGGGCTGGCGAAGTCCCTGGCTGTCAGGGAAAGAGGAGCCCTCCTGCCTGCAGGGCCGGCTGTCGGAGGAGCTCGAGACTAGTAGGCCCCAAAGAAGGGGAGCATGGGGGCTTTGGGACAGAGAGCAGTACAGGCTGGGGTGGGGAGTCGGGGGACACTGTGGACAATGGGAGACGTGGGGACCTCATGGAGGCCAGAGCTTGGATCAGGGAGCTGAAGCGGAGGCTGGTTGCGGGAAGGGGGTTTCCTCAGTGGGTGGCGCTGGGCCTGTCCTGACTGAAAGTGCACAGTCTGAGCCCCAAGTGGGCCTTGGGGAGGGGAGGGACAGGAGAGGTTCTGCAGAGAAAGGGGCCCATGAAAAGAGGCTGTGCAGAGCTCTGAGTGCCTGGGGGCTGCCCCTGAGACGAGCTCCCAGGGAGCCCTGGGGTGGGGCAGGGGAAGCCACCAGACCCCAGACTCCAGGTTGGACCCTAAAGTTGTTCCCAAAGACCAACTCTGAACTCCCGGAGGCCTCTCTTCAGTGACAGTGGGAAGTGACTTATGCTCTTGAGGTGCTTTGGGCAGCAAGTATTTACGAGGGGCCTGCTATGTGCGGGCAGTGCTGGGGAGACTGGGGAGGTGGGCGTGAACTGGAAGGGTGCTCCTTAGTGTGAACATGATATGTCTCAGAGTGTCTCCACGGCTTGTCATCGGACAGGTCCCATTTGTCACAGGTCACCAGTTACCACAGAAAATGGCAACAGCAGCTCTGAGCTCAGCCCTTGAGAAAAAGGGATGGAAATGGAAAGTTAGCAGCAAGACCCAGCTGGGGCTCCCCATCGCTGCCTGTCAAGGACCTGCTGACAGCCCTGAAAGCTGCACCCCTGCCCCCCGCCCACTTAGGAGGTGTTGCTCGCCTTCTGCACTGGCCACACTGGGGCTGCATTCTCCTGGGAACCCAGAGCTACTCACAGGCCAGGTACCAGTTCCTGATGGCTCTGGCAGTCTAGAGACCTTCCTTCATCTGGCTCTGGGCCCCTTGGTCGCATCCTCACTCCCAGTGTCTCCAGAGTTTTTTCATTTCTGAAAGTGTGAACTCTTGCCCACGATGGCCTCGTTCCTGCTCTGTTACTCTGTTGCTCCCAGGACAGATTTATTCTTCAAGCTCATCTGCACTTCTGGGTTCTAGACTGCTCTTTCTCTCAATCCATCAGTCTCCTCTGAGCTTCACCGTCCATCACATCCACGCCTCTCTACCAGTATTCCTAAAGGCCAGAGTGAAGATACTGGAATAATCCTTTCCTTCTCAGAAAGAGGTTTAATTTCTTTGGAAATTCAAAGTCCAGGATTAGTCTCATCAACAAACGAGGCTGCATCTGCCCGCCCTTCCTCTGTCAAGTATCGACTCAGGGAAGGCGGAGTGTGTAGCACTTTACGTTCTCCGCATAGTCAGATGGTATTTCCAAATCAATCCTGACATCTGGGAAACCATCTCACGTTTGTATACTTCTCAGGGTCTCCCTGCTTTCCCTATTCTTGTCATCTAATGGGTCTATCCGGTTTTCTTTATTCCAAGATTTCCTTGTGGAGAGGAGCTGCCTTTTGGGGAGGGGGCACACCCTAGCGTTTGAACTCCTTTCCCATCGTGCGGAATCCCTCACTATGTGACTTGGTGGGAGGCCAAGCCCAGGTTCCCGTTACAGAAGCTGAGGAGTTCTGGATCCTCTCCACTGCTGCCGCCCACCATGTGGCACATGACAAACCCAGCCAGCTGCATGACCCAACATGGGACTTGTATCTGCAGAAAGTGACACTAAGACACACAACAACAGGGACAGGTGTGTCCAGGGGCAGCATCCTACCCAGCCTTTCTTGGATTCTGCCCTTTTTCTCAGCCAGGCTTGCCAGCCTTCCTGCTGATATTCTGAGATACCAAGAGCTTTTCAACAAATTCCTTTTCTGCTTGAGCTAGCTGGAGTCATTTGCAACCAAGAACCTTAACAGATCCACCTGTCCACTGGTTTGAAGGTTACATATTGTTTGTTCTTCTAGTGGTTACATGTCTCTAAGATGAGCAGATAATATCATTGATTTTTTTGAAACCCCAAACTATAATCTATAATACTTGATGATTATTTTTTCTTTGTCTTTCTCTCTCACTGTTTCTAAAAGGCAGAAAAAATGAGGACAGATTTATGGAATGTGATCCTAGAAACAGCCTTACACATTTCTAACAGTCTAAACCTCTTCAGCACAAGAACAGAACTTCAATGTGCTTCCACAACGAAGCTGCAGAGCGAAGATTGGTGAGCAAGGCCTGCGGAGTCAGGCTGCCGGGCGTGGCTCCAGGCTGAGCTGCTCACTGATTATCCTTGTAAGTCAGAAAGGCCTGAGGCCAAAGTCAGACTGGACTGAGAGGTACTGACATTTCTAAAGAAAGAATGCGCAATCCACCTGCACACAAATAAGAGACTCAGGCAAACACTGACAGCAGCATCTTTCCAAATGGTGTCCACGTTTATACGTCTGCAAGGTTTAGTCTGAGGATGGTAGTGACTCTCTAAGGCACTGTCCCTTGTGTAGCCTGTTTAAGGCAACAGCCCAACCTCACACTCTTTCACACTTCTGCACAGTGCAGGGCAGGAACAGAGGCCAAGGCCCAGGTGGGGGACGGTGGGGGTTCAGGGAAGGCTGAACCTGGCTAAGAAAGTGTGTCCTGGTTCAGAAGAGGTGGCCATGGGCTGGGATTAGATTGGAGGGCCCGAAAGCTATAGCCACATTCCATGGAACATGTATAAGAGTTTCTGGGATCTTTGAATCTAATATTCAAGCCCCTGTCAGGAGACAGAATGAACACTGGGCAGGCACACATGAAAGCAAAGCCCACCGTGGTCCACTTTCATTACTGCCATCCTCTGGGCTTCCTCCGCTGCCCCTCCTGGAACTTGGACTGAGAACCTTCCTCCAGTCCTCCTCCCTGTCTGTCTCACCTCTGCTAGACATGTTCAGACAGGATTTCTTTTGTTTCCATTTTAGGAAATTTGAAACCAATGAAAAGTACAAAAAACGAAAATAATTGTGTCTATTCCCAGCACCCAAATTAACCTCTGTTAACATCCTGGTGATTTGATTCCTATACTTTTTCTCCGTATTACTCACCTCCAATTTAATGAATAATAGATTGTTTCCAACCATTTGCTTTGCAAAACAACATTGCTGAAAACCATCCAGTACAAGGTTGATGGTTATCATAGATGGATGAAGCTGACAACACTCAAACTGTCTGATCAATCTTAACAACACTGAGAGTGGGACCACCAGATGTGAGGTGGTTGAGTGCCTCCTAGAGGGATGCAACAAAACTACAAGACACCAACAGGAAGCCTCCTTGAAAAGACATTGAATCTGAATCTAACCAAGCCTCCAGATATAACTACCAGCTTACAAGAACACTGAGGATGAAGGAATATGTTAAAAACAGCACACAAAGTGTCAGCCAAGTCAAGATTAAGGTCAATTCTGTAAGACAAATGACTCAGTTTCTTCAACAAATAAAAACCATTTTTAAAAAGGAGGTTCTCTATTAAAGATTTTAAAAGATTTAAGACATATCAACGAAATGTAACATGGAGAGATTTCTGAATCCTAATTCAAACAAACCAACAATTAAAAGACATTTTTGAGACAGAAAATTGAACTCAGACTCGCTATTAGATGATATGAAGTTCTGTATCTTCTGAAGGTACATAATGAAGTATTTACAGGTGAAGTGACAGAATGCCTGGGATTCATGTTAAAAGAAAAAAGAAAAAAGAAAGGAGGAAGGGAGGGGGAAGAGGAAATAAAGTGGGGCAGGAAATAGATGATGGATGAAAAGAGAACGGCAAAAATATTGAAGCTTTGAAGCTGAGTGATGGGTAAAAGGGGATCATTATATATTCTTTCTACTTAATGTATGTTTGAAAATTTCCATGAGAAAAAAATTTTTTACGTTTGCAATAAAGCTTGGCATGGTGGCACACTCCTGTAGTCCCAGCTGCTTGACAGGCAGAGGCAGGAGCATCACCTGAGCCCAGGAGTTTCAGCCCAGCCTGGGCAACATAGTAAGACTCTGCTTCAAGAAAAAAATTTTTTTACGATAAAGATTCACAAATATGTCTTTCTGTCAGTCTGACTGCTTCTCTAGGTTAGATACCTGTAAGTGGAATTCATAAAGTAAAGAATGAGAATTTTTACCTTTACTGGAAACTACCAAATTTCTCTCCAGGTGTTTGGAACAATTTGCCTTTTCACAAGTTTTCTCACAATCCCAAAACACTTGTTTTAATTTCTGTCAATCTGATGGATAAAAAATAATATCTCACTATTATTTGAAGTTGCATTTCCCTGATGGTTGTATTTGAGCATCTCTTCATATCTATATTTGCTAGAATTTAAAAATTCTTTTTGGGCCAGGCACAGTGGCTCATGCTTGTAATCCCAGGACTTTGGGAGGGCAAGGCAGGAGGATCACTTGAGGCCAGGAATTCAAGACCAGCCTGGGCAACACAGCAAGACACCGTCTCTACAAAAAATAGAAAAATTAACTGGGTGTAGTGGTGTGCACCTGTAGTCTTAGCTACTTGGGAGGCTGAGCCAGGAGGATGGCTTCAGCCTGGGAGTTGGAGGTTACAGTGAGCTGCAATCACACCACTGCACACCAGTCTGGGTGACAGAGGTAGACACACACACAAATTCTAAAAATTGCTTTTCACATCCTTCACCCATTTTTATTGTTTTTTTCTCATTGATTTGCATATCTTTCATATTCTGATGGGAGATTCATGTTATATGTGTTACAAATATTTCTTTCTGATCTGTTCCTTATATTTTGAATTTGTTTAGAGAGACTCCTGCATCCACAAATTGTAAATCGTGTGGTCAATCTACCATTTCATTTATAGCGGAGAAAATCTTTTTCCTCACCAATCGAAAGGGTTCTGGCTGACACCCCTATAACGACAGACATCAACAAGAGAAAGGCATAACAAATTTATTTAACTGAAGTTTCACATGACACAAGATCCTTCAGAAATGAAGACCCAGTGACCTAGGGAAAACTGTATTTTTCTGCTAAGTTTGATGAAAGAAGTGGATAGCTGTGGAGAAATGTGAATGTTTTTGGGGAGAAAGGCAGCAGTAGATCACAGTGACCTGGCTTCTACAGTTTTTTCAATTGCCAAGGTGCTACATTTTGCCATATTTATGGATTTTGCTCCTTGTGTCTTAAGAATGACATTCATATCCTAAGTTCTCGCTACTGATTTTTTTTTGAGACAGTGTCTCGCTCTGTCACCCAGGCTAGAGTGGAGTGGCAGGATCATAACTCAGTGTAGCCTCAAACTCCTGGGCTCAAGCGATCCTCCTACAGCATCCTCCCAAGTAGTTGGGTCTACAGGCATGAGCCACCATATCTGGCTAAGTTTTTTTTTCATTTTTTATAGAGGTGGAGTCTTGCTATGTTGCCCAGGCTGGTCTTGAACTCCTGGCCTCAAGCAGTCCTCCTGTCCTGGCCTCCTAAAGTGCTGGGATTACATGAGCCACCATGCCCAGCCTTGATACTTATTTTAATATGAATAATTTTTATCATCAAATGTTTATGTCACATTTTCACATGTAAGCTTTCTTAAGTTCCCTATCTAAAACAATATGGTGTTTTTCTTCCTTTAGTCTGTTAGTTTGACGTATTTCCTTACCTTGAAATCTTTCCTTACCTTGAAACCATATTTCCTTACCTTACCTGCATTTATTCAGGTATAAATCCTACTTGGTCAATTTTCTTTTACTATATGGATTTGCTTCACTAATATTTTATTTGGACCTTACATCTGTTCATAAATGAAATGGGCTTTGTTGTCTTTTCTTTAATTGTTCTTGATGAATTTTCTTAAAACATTTGGGCTAATCTTGTAAAGTAAGTTAGATTATCGGTCCCAAACCTTTTAGGCACCAGGGACCGGTTTCATGGAAGACAATTTTTCCATGGATGGTGGGGGCTGGTTTTGGGATGATTCCAGTGCATTACATTAGTGTGAGCTTTATTTCTATTATTATTACATTGTAATATATAATGAAATAATTATACAATTCACCATAACGTAGAATCAGTGGGAGCCCTGAGCTGTTTTCCTGCAACTAGATGGTCCCATCTAGGAGTGATGGGAGACAGTGACTTATCTGACAGGAGGCAGAGCTCAGGCAGTGATGTGAGATATGGGGAGCGGCTGTAAATACAGATGAAGCTCTCTTGCTCCCCTGCGCTCACCTCCTGCTGTGCACCTGGTTCATAACAGGCCGCGGCCTGGGTGTTGGGACCCGCAGAGTTAGATAAAAGTTTGGTGAGGTACCAAATCTAAAAAACGTACACAAATTTTTCTTTCTACTCTCCTTCCTTTCCACTTTGGGTATTTCTGAAGCTAGAATCAGGCCAGGGCTCCTTAGAAACACCCGTCGCTACGCCCCAAACGCACAGATTTTTCAAGTTCCAATGTGGGGCTAACTTCTAGGATTTCTAGCTTACTACTGGGCCTCCTGGTGCTAATGGTCATGGGTCCTTGTGAGAGCACATGTTAATGGTCTAGCTCAAAGAAGGAGACAGTATGAAGTGATTGAGAATGCAAATCAATGGACTTGGATCCTTAACCTCTGATTTTCAATTTGCTTAAACGTAAAATGAAACTATTAATAACATCTAAGTCACAAGTTTGAGAAGTCCATGACAAAATGTCTGAAAAAAGAACCAGTATGCTGTGTGGCACAAAATTTAATGTATTTTTGCCATAACCATTATTATTTAATACTATCACTAATTGCTTTGATGGTAGCTTCAGACGCAAGACACCAGCGAGAGGAAACGCCAGGGGTCCAGAGCCTGACCCTCAAGTCCCACTCCCGGGGTTCTAGACCACGCTCTACTTCGTGTAACCCTCAGGGGCTCGTCTCCATGCTGCCTTCCTGCTGAAAATGACAAAAAGACTAACATTCCTCACTGAGCGGTAGGGGGCCTAACCGCGCTAACAGACCTAAGGCCTTAGAAGCCACTCGGGCCCTTAATGAATGGCTGTTTTTATGACCGCTGTTTACTTTCCTACAGCCCCACTGGCAAGAGAACTTCGGAACACGTGACCGTCCACCAACTCCCCGAACTTTGCCAAGCCTGCGCCCGCTCCCCGGGAAAGCTAACGAGACCACCTGGGACGCCGAGCGACCTCCCGCGCGACCTCCCACGCCAGATTAACATGTTCGCCACGCGCGCAGGCGCAGCACCTGCTGTCTAGCTCTTGACACCGCCCCCAGGCTCGCGCACCGCCCTCTCCTCCCTGGGTCGTTGCTCGGGATTGGCACAGGGGTGGCGCGAGCTCTGGTTGGCCGAGACGGAATCACGAGGGCGCCTTCGCCTCATTGGCTGTTTCCTTTCCGGGCCTTGGGGGTCTTCAGGAGTACCGGGGAGGGTGTGCTCAGCCTATCCGCGCTAGCGGCGGAACTCGCCTCTTCTGGAGCGTCCTACCCTGGTTCCTCGCGCGTGGTGGCCCGCAGGGCGCACCGCCCCCCCGGACCCTTGCCGGGCTCTAGGAGGGCGGGGCCGTAGACCAGCGACAACCTTAAAAGAGGAGAACTCGTTAGGGACAGGCTGTGCGGCTTAACTTGGGGAGTGGTGGTGATAGATTCTGGCTTGGAACTTAAATTCTGATGGAAGCAGCTCCAGTTTACACTGAGTTCCCTGGCTGGAGAGGCACAGGCTCTTGAATTGTAGGTACTGTTTTTGTCCCCATATGGAGGCTTTCTTTGGGCCCTGTGTGCTTCCATTCGAGTTGTCTGTAGTGGAATTAATTTTTTTTACAAGTTAAAGATACTTGAAAACACGTGAGGAGAGCAGAATGAGAGGAGAAGGGAGGAATTCCACCTTTATTTTCTTGAGTTTCTAGATTGTGGCAAAAGAGGAGGTATGGGAGACATGACTTAACAACATACACCAACATTTACCTTGTTTTTCTATTTGTTTTCATCTTCACTGGTGTGAGTAAAAAATTCCAAGTGAAATAAAAAGTTAGGATGAGGTTTAACGCATTTTTACAGATGCAGACTTACTATTGCAAATACTAGAGACAAAACGTGCATGGCATAGAATGTTGAAGTCCCTCTGATATGCCTAATAATCTTGTCCATTTTAAGCAGGGAAAAAAATCAAGGTGAACTGAAGAAAATGAGTCTTTCCCCAAAGGAGATAGAAGATGGGGAAGATAAGATGACAGAAGATAAGGACAATGGCAGTAGAGATGAGGTAATTATATGTACAGTGTTGAGCAGAATAACTTTTATTAACGTCAGCAATCAAAATCTAGAGTAAAGCAGTTAAACTGCATTGTTTAATCTCAAGAGTGGTATTGCAAACACTTTCCAACTAGTTTTGCGAGTCCACCCTAAACTTGATACCAAAATCTGACAAGGTCATTTTGAGAAAAGGAAATTACAGACCACCGTCTCTCATGAGCATAGATATAAAAATTCCAAACAAAATTTTAGCAAATGGAATATTAACGTTATGTAAAAAGAGTAATACGTCATAATGACTTGTGACCAAGTGCAGCTTATTTTGGGACTGCAAAGGTGTTTTATGTTTGAAAAGTGATATTGGTTGTGTAGAAATACTGATTTAAAAGAAAATCTCGATTCTTAAAATTGATTCATTAAAATCTATTACTTTGTGTACCTGCCAAATATGTTTCCATATTTATTGTTTTGACAAATATTTAAGTTCCTACTATGTTCCACTTCCAGCTGGGAGCCTCTGCATTGGTATTTGAATATAGATAGGTTTAAGTTGAGTCTTGAAAAAATTGAGGTGGATGACAGGGTATACAGCTAATGAATATTGAGTACTTCATACGTGCAACCACTGTGCTAGGGCTTTATGCGTTTGTCTCATTTCATCCTCACAGCTACCATGTTAGGTAGGCATCATTAGCTCCGTGTTATAGACAGAAAAGCAGATTTAGCCATTAAATAACTTGCTCATGGTTTCATAACTGGTAAGTCACAGAGCCAGTATTATACATAGGTCTGCTGACTCCACATCCCTTAGTCCGCTTCCCCCAAGCAACTTGTTCTGAGAGTCAGATGCATTTATTTATTGTCCATTTTGAGCAGCTAGTTGTGTAATAGGAACTTCCTTCAACACTATTCAGTGTAGTAGTGTTTTAATTAATCGAATGTAAAAGTGGGTTTTAGCTGCACTTTTCACACACAAAAGGTTAATTGTGAGATGATGGGTATGTTAAGTTTGGGTCAAGTTATGCTTGCCTATAGTAACCATTCGCTATGTGTATCAAAACATCATGTACACCTTAAAGTGAGGAATCATAAAAATTGTATATACTTTTGATTTTAATTTAAAACAATTTAAATATATATTCATTTGCTGATCTTTTGATGTGATACCAAGGCCTTATCTTTGGCTTTGGGTTCATGTTGGAATAGCTTATCTTCCTTGCATAAAATACACCCATAATGGATTTTCTGCAATTTATAGTTTATTTAAAGCAAAGCAAAACTTTAAATACCCTATTAAAGCAATATGAATATAGATTCCTACAGTATTATAATTTTTCCATATGTGTGTGTGTGTGTGTGTATACATATACACACACACACACACATACGTATTTGGGAATGGAGCGTTGACATGTTTCCCAGGCTGGTCTTGAACTCCTGGATTCAAGCAATCCTCCCACCTCAGCCTTCTGAGTAGCTGGGACTTCAGGCCCATCTAATTTTTCCCATTCTTTTATGGTTGCTCATCCACACCTTATTTGACTGCAGTTTTTTAAGCTTTATCAGGTACTTCCAAAGCATCCAACTTTGTTTTCATAGACTCAATAGCTTACATTTTGCATCATTTTTATTGTTTAATAGGATGTTTATTTAATTCTGCAACTGAAACTCTAAATGTAGTGGTGATATACAGGTTTAATTCTTATTAAAGATACAGTTCAGCTCAGGGGAAAAGAAATGCTCAGGTTACTAGGAGTACCACAGAATGGCCCACCAGCCACTCATATTTGGCATCTCATTAGCATCAAATTAGTAAATTATGGAATTGAGACAGTCACTGAATCCACCCAGTGGGTTAACTTGACATAGTTAAGAGAGCATTTACTGAACTGGTTGAGCATACTTATCCAAAATGGTTGGGGCCAGAAGTGTTTCAGCTTTTGGATTTTGGGGGGGTTTGGAATATTTGCATACCCTTAATGAGATATCTTGGAGATAGAATCCAAGTCTAAACATGAAATTCATTTATGTTTAGTATACATCTTATACACGTAGCCTGAAGATAATTTCATTTTCTGTTGGGGATGCTAAATAAATTGTGTTGTCCACTTGTATTTTTATTCCGACTTGCCACATGAGGTCAGGTGTAGGATTTTCCACTTTGGGCATCACGTTGACACTTTAAAAATTTTGGATTTTGAAGCATTTCGGATTTTCAGATTAGGGATGCTCAACCTATACTATGATGTCAGTAATATACTGCATTCATTTTCTGTACCAATCAGAACCAAGAAATTCTTGGTGAATGCAACTCTTGTTTTGGAACCCAAATTGTGTTAGCCTGGAGGAAAACAGGAGTAATCACAGTATATTTTCCTTAAGCTGATATGCATGTGATATGGTTTGGGACTGTTCACAATGGTAACTTGGTCATTACTCTTTAAAATGTGGTGCCTAAAATGGTTTGCTCTGATTGGAACAGCATATAATAGTACTATTGCAGTTGGATTAACTTTTAGGGTAACTCTGTCTCTTTTTTGGGCAGAGTCTCGCTCTGTCACCTGGGTTAGAGTACAGTGGTGTCATCATAGCTCCTTGGATCACAGGCCCACCCCTGCGGCCAGGTCATGTAGCAGTCATGTCAGTATGCTCCTGGGCCACCTGCCCCACCTGGTTGGGGGGCAGGGGTGTCCCAGGCAGTAGGAGTCCCATCAGCCAGCACCATAATTTGAGGGGCTTAGTGCAAAATGAAAATGCAGGGCTCTGGTTAGTTGAATAGTTACTAAGACCTCAAGATGGGGCTGGGCACAGTGGCTCAGGCCTGTAATCTGAGCATTCTGGGAGACCAAGGTGGGAGGATCTCTTGAGCTCAGGAGTTCAGGACCAGCCTGAGCAAAAGCAAAACCCCATCTCTACTAACTAAAAATAGAAAAATTATCCAGGCGTGGTGGTGTGTGCCTATAGTCCCAGCTACTGAGGCGGTGGAGGCAAGAGGATTGCTTGAGCCCAGGAGTTGGAGGTTGCAGTGAACTATCATGACACCACTGCTCTTTATCCGGGCAACAGAGTCAGACTCTGTCTCAAAAAAAAAAAAAAAGGAAATAGAACCCTTTCATATATTAAAAAAAAACCCCAAGACCTCAAGATGGTGACGGCAGAACGTTAAAACAAGTCCAGAGCCCTTCTAGGTGCAGGTTACATGCCCATGAAGCCCGCCCCGCTGCCATCTAAGAGTGGGGCACCCAGAAAAGCGGTTGGGTGGCAGGGCAGGCAGGAGAGGCCAGGCCCTTCACCGGGCGCCCCTCCCAGGCTGCGCCAGACCTGCCTGCCTCGGCACTGCCACCTGCTGGCCAACTGGGGCCGCTGCCCTCCCTTAGGAGAGAAGGGCTTTAGGAAGAGTGGGGATGCAGCTTGACCCCCGCTTCCCTTCACAGAAAACAGCCAGGTGGCAGGGAGGGATTCTGCCCAAGTTCACACCAGCCACAGCACCCTGCTGATGGTGGCAGCACTTAACTGTTGTGCTTGAACCATTCTGTGCTTTATAACTCACAAGGTAGAGGAGATGGCCGCCCACTGCTGACAAGGAAATGAATGAAGAATTTGGGTTTTCTGGCTGCAGTGGCTATCGGGTGGCCTCCCATAACCCTTCTCTGCTCTCCAGGTCCTCCCTGATCATTCTCTGGCTTCCTGTCTACCTCTCACCCCAGGGCCTGTGGGTGGGGCAGGTGGCCCAGGAGCACACTGACATTGCTGTGACTGCTACGTGACCTGGCCGCAGGGGTGGGCCTGTGATCCAAGGACAGTGGAGGGGACTTATCTGTGGCTGGGGGCTTCTGGGAAAGATGTTGTTTGGCTCCCCCTGGACTCTAAGATATGTAGACATGAGATTTATTGCTTGAACCACAGCAAGAGGTGTTTCACTGCCATGTTGAAAGCTGGCTTGAGAGGAAGCTGATGTGGAGCAGCAGGAAAGACAGACAGGAAGGTGGCTCCAGGATGGCATTGGGAGCTGCTGGATCCAGCCAGGCCTGAAGGGCTGGACTTCGCAGGGCTGTGAGCTGTGGAAGCCCCTCGACTATTTAAGTCATTCTAAAGCGAAACAGAATATGGAAGTGGATTTAACAGATGAGCAATGGCAGGAGGTGTTTCCGGACAAATAGCACAGACTCCCAAGACAGAGGATCTGAGGGGAGCTCTTTCTTCCCAGATGCCCTGTCTCCCCTGGACAGGAGCCACAGCCCCAAGCTCACCCTCCAATCCAGCCTCTATGAAGCATCCATCTTTGCAAAACATGGGCTAGGATCATGTCATTCTCTGGCCTGCACCTGTTAGGCAGCCCCCACTGTGCTTCAGATACAATGCCAAAGTCCCTCAACCCCCCTAGCTGTCTCTCTGGCCCCATTTGTTACCTCTTCCTCTCCCCTCGATGAGATCGATCGATAGTCTTCAAGCCCCTCCGTCATCTTGAGTGCTTGAGTTCACTAGCCCTCTCTCCAGGGCCTTTGCACGTGCTGTTCTGCCTTCCCAGGGCACTGCCTCTCCCCCACCTGGCTGGCAGACCCACGGCTCTGCTGGGCTCACCCTGAATGGCATTTCTTCAACAAGTCTCTCCCTAACTCTCAAGTTCACTCCAGAAATGCTTCCAGAGCTCCTGCCCTGTGCCAGGCATCAGGCTAGGCCCCAGCACTGCACAGGAGCTCTGGAGATACTGGTGATCCACGTTCACACTCATGTCCTTAGAGGAAGGGAGGTGAGACCTGGCCCTGGAAGTGTGGCTGGGTGAATCTGAAGATTTAAAAGAAAGCCATTGAGGCTGGGGAGCAGAGAGTCAGGGCAGAGCTGGAGGGGAGCGAATTGTCTTGGCAGGGCGGAGGTGGTGAGAACGGTGAGGATTCTGGATGTACTGTGAATTTAGAGTCAGCTGGCATTCCATGTTTGCCAAGCTACCTTCTGATTCAGCTTCCACTGGAGGTCTGCAAATAATCCAGTCCCGGTCTGGTGAGAGCTATATTTCTCCTTGAAGGTTAATACATTTTTAATATAGAATTTTTTTTTTTTTTTTGAGACAGAGTCTGGCTCTGTTGCCCTGGCTAGAGTGCCGTGGCATCAGCCTAGCTCACAGCAACCTCAAACTCCTGGGCTCAAGTGATCCTCCTGCCTCAGCCTCCTGAGTAGCTGGGACTATAGGCATGCGCCACCATGCTCGGCTAATTTTTCTATATATATATTTTTTAGTTGTCCAGATCATTTCTTTCTATTTTTTAGTAGAGACAGGGTCTCACTCTTGTTCAGGCTGGTCTCAAACTCCTGACCTTGAGCGATCCACCCGCCTTGGCCTCCCAGAGTGCTAGGATTACGGGCGTGAGCCACCGCGCCTGGCCTAGAATTTTTATTACAATGTAATTCACATACCATAATATTCACCCTTTTAAAGGGTAAAATTTAGTGGGTTTTTTTTTTTTGGTATATTCACAAAGTTGTGCAAGCATCACAACTAATTCTAGAACATTTTCGACACCTCAGAAAAAGAACCCATACCCATTAACAGTCACCCACTATTGCCCCCTTCCTCCAGACCCTGGAAACGACTATTCTGCCCTCTATCTCTATGCATTTGCTGGTTCTGAATATTTCATATAAACAGAATCATAAAATAGGAGGTATTTGCATCTGGCTTCTTTGATTTAGCATGTTTTCAAAGTTCATCCATGTTGTAGCATAGATCAGTACTTTTTATTGCTACGTAATATTCCATTGTAATATACCACATTTTGTTTATCCATTCATCAGATGATAGACGTTTAAGTTGTTTTACTTTTTGTCCATTATAAATAGTGCTGCTATGAATATTTGTGAACAAGTTCTTGTATGAACATGTGCTTTCATTTCTCTGGGCTACATTCCTAGGAGTAGATTTGCAGCATTATAAGGTAACTATGCTTAACCATTTGAGGCACTGCCAGCCTGTTTCCCAACCCAGCTGCACCATTTTGCATTCCCACCAGCAGTGTACAGGAGTTCCAATTTTTCTACATCCTCATCAATACTTGCTATTTTCTGACTTTTTAAAATTTTGTCCATCATCATGGGTGTGAAGATATAGCTTATTGTGGTTTTGATTTGTGTTTCCTGATGGCTAATGATGTTGAGTATCTTTTCTTGTGCTTATTCACTATCTGTATGTCTTCTTTGGAGAAATGCCTATTCAAATCCTTTGCCCATTTTTAAAATGGTTTTTTTTTTGTCATTAAGATATAGGAGTTCTTTATATATTCTGGATATTAACTCCTTATCAGATATATGATTTGCACATATTTTCTCCCAACCTGTAGATCGTCTTTTCACTTTCCTGATAGTGTCCTTTGCCACAAAAAAGTGTTTTATTTTGATTTAGTCTAATGTACCTTTTATTTTCTTTTGTTGCCTGTGCTTTTGGTGTTATATTTAGGAAACCATTGCCTAATACAAGGTCAGGAAGATTTATGCCTTTGTTTTCTTCTAAGAGTTTTATAGTTTTAACTCTTACATCTAGATTGTTGATCCATTTTGAGTTAATTTTTGTATATGGTGTGAGATAGGGGTTCAATTTTATTCTCTTACATGTGGATACCAGTTGTCCCAGCATCATGTGTTGAAGAGAGTGTTCTTTCCCCATTGAGTTGTCTGGCAAGTTTGTCAAAATTAATTGATCATAAATGTATAGATTTATTTTTGGACATTCAATTCTATTCCATTTATCTATATGTCTCTCCATATATCCTTATGCCAGTACTACACTGTCTTGATTACCGTAGCTCTGTAGTAAGTTTTGAAATCAGAAAGTGTGTTCTCGGCCAGGTGCGGTGGCTCACCACTGTAATCCTAGCACTCTGGGAGGCCGAGGTGGGAGGATTGCTTGAGATCAGGAGTTTGAGACCACCCTGAGCAAGAGCGAGACTCCTATCTCTACTAAAAATAGAAAAATTAGCTGGGCATCATGGCATGTGCCCGTAGTTCCAGCTACTTGGGGAGGCTGAGGCAGGAGGATCACTTGAACCCACCAGTTTGAGGCTCAGTGAGCGATAATGACGCCATTGCAGTCTAGCCCCAGGTGACAGAGCAAGACTCTGTCTCAAAAAAAAAATAAAAAAAGAAAATGTGTTCTCCAACTTTATTCTTTTTTAAGATTGTTTTGGCTATTCAGGGTCTCTTGAATTTTTATATAAATTTTAGGATCAGCTTATCAATTTCCACAAAAATAGGCAGCTGCAATTTTGATAGGGATTGCACAGAATCTGCCAATCAGTTTGGAGAGTATTGCCATCTTAACAAAATTAAATCTTCTGACCCATGAATATGGGATGTATTTTCACTTATTAGGTATTTTTTTCCTACTCTCCTCACCCCTTGCCTAATCTTATTAGGTCTTTAATTTCTTTCTGTATAGTTTTGTATTTTTCAGTGTTTAAGTCTTACACTCCTTTTGTTAAACTTATTTCTAAGGGGCCAGATGTGGTGGCACATGCCTGTAGTCCCAGCTACTCAGAGGCTGAGGCCCAGGTGGGGGATGGGGAAAAACCAGATGTAGTGGCATGTTCCTTTAATACTAGCTACTTGGGAGGCTGAGGTGGGAGATCATTTGAGTGCAGGAGTTTGAGACCAGCCTGGGCAACATAGCAAGACCTCATCACTAAGAAAAAATAAGAATGGAAAAAAATTTTTAAACAGGGTCTCACTATGCTGCCCAGGCTGGAATGCAGTGGGATCATAGCACACTACAGTCTCCAGCTCCTGGGCTCAAGTGATCTTCTGGCCTCAGCCTTAGGGTCTCAAAAAGATATTTGTATACTTATGTTCATAGCAGCATTATTCACAATGGGCAAAAGGTGGAAGTAACCGAAATGTCCATCAATGAATGAATGGATAAACACAGTGGAAGTTATTCAGCCTTAAAAGTAAGGGAAATCTGACACATGCTACAACATGGATGAGCCTTGAAGACACTATGCTAAGTGAAGTAAGCCAGTCACAAAAAAGACAAATACTGTATTATTTCACTTGTAGGAGATATCTAGAGTAGTCAAACTTATAGAAACAGACAGTAAAATAGTGGTTGCCAGGGACTGGGAGATGGGGAGGTGTTGTTTGATGTGTACAGAGTTTTAGTTTTACAAGATGAAAAAGTTCTGGAGATTGGTTGCACAGCAGTGTTAATATACTTAACGCTACGGAACTGTACACTTAAAAATGGTTAAGTTGGTACATTTTATGTGTATTTTGTCACAATTTTTAAATAAGAAATACATTCAAGAAACCAAAAATATGAAAGGATAGTCAGTAAACATTCTCTTTTGCACCCCTGTGTCCCATTTGCCTGGTTCCTACTCCTCTACCCTGCAC
The DNA here is from genome assembly GCA_004363605.1 of Indri indri. NCBI lineage: Eukaryota > Metazoa > Chordata > Mammalia > Primates > Indriidae > Indri > Indri indri. Next base: position 21,963 of record RJWJ010018176.1, read on the forward strand.
AGGGAACTACTTTCAGAAATGTGTTAACCAAAAGCTAGGGACAGTGGTGCACCCGTGTGCCCAGCTACTCGGGAGGCCAAAGCAGGGGGATTGCTTGAGGCCAGGAGTTCGAGGTTGTAGCGTGCTATGATCGCACCTGTGACTAGCCACTGCACTCCATCCTGGGCAACATATCAAGACTCATCTCTGCAAAATAAACACATAAATAAAAATCAAAAATTAAAATATGTTAACCATAAAGGACAAAGCCACATAATCATTTCAGTAGATGCAGAAAAAACATTTCACAAAAAGCCAATACCCTTTCATGATTAAAAAAAAAAAAAACCAACACTGAACAAAGGAGAATAGCTCTTCCTCAATCTGATAAAAGGTATCTACGATCAAATCC
>RJWJ010018177.1:0-31956 GCA_004363605.1 Indri indri
TGCCACATCTCCACCCATGGCATCTCTCTTCCCATGGCATCTCTCTGTGCTGAAGATCCAAGGCAGATGGGCTTAACCTGCTGTCCTTGAAGAGAGGACTGTGGTTAGAGCGATGATTTCTTTCTGATTGTTTCACACACATTCATTCCTGCCTAATTCTTGCTGAAGAGAATTATAGTCAAATTAGTTTATTTTGGCTTAAGATGGAGTTGTGACATTTGCAATATGCTCGACTCAGAATTTGGTATATATTAGTGCCCAATAAATATCAGTTGTTATTTCCGTCAGAAAATAGTGGATTGTTCTGAAAGCACAAGCCTAGCTTGGCCTTCTAACTTACATGACATTTGCTAAGCACCTAGCACAACATCTGGCACTTACAGGCTTTCAAGAGGCTTTTAAGAGGATGAATGAAGGAAGGGATGAGTGGCTAAATGCTTATTTTCTTCCAGGACCAATGGGCTTTAAGCTTGGCTGCACAGTTGCCACAAGAGGGCAGGAGCGGTTAAGACAACACTACCCAGGACCAGCCAGATTCAGAATTACTGAGTTGACAAGAGAGGGTGGTGGTGGAAAGAGAAAAATATTGAAAGGATTGAAAAAAAAAAAAACCCAATTATTCTTTATTTCTTGGGGATCAAATGAAAGGGAATGTGCAGACAGTAGGGTTGAAGATAGACTTAAAGAAGAACTTCCAGAACACAAAAGTTGCCATCTATAGCACTTATACATGTTCCTTTTTAGCTTCTTAGCTACGTCTGCGCAAACAGAATAGATAAGAAAGAGGGCTCATTCAGTCCAAGGCCTATGTGATCCCACTAGGTACCCCTAAAGTAACCCTCCTGTAGTCTGCTTTAAATGACTCCATTCTTGCAGATGCAATTGTAAAATAACTTTATTGGTCAGGTTAGCCACCACTCATGCTTTTCTTGTAATAAGGATTCTTTACAGAGGCATGATGGTGTTCACATGCAGGTGCTTTCTGAAGAGCCCTGGGGCAGAGGGCAGCCTTGCCCCTCGCATCAGAGCTCCTTTGTTGAAATGAGCTGGTTTGGCATTTGTGGATTTCAGGGTCTGGAGCCAAGAACATAGTCCAAGGATCCCCCCCTTCCCTTCTCAGGGAAGCTGCTTCAAAGCATACACAGTATCAGGGATACAACGGCATCTCGGCAGGGACCAGACTCGGGCTAACTCTCCTCAACCAGTCCTTGCCCCTGCCCGCCCAGATGGTTCCATCCCAACAGTGCGCAAAAGATCAAGTGGGTTAAGCCCCAAATTTCTTTTAGAAATGGGAAGAATTAACTGCTCTCCAGCCAAGCTATAAAGCAACAGCATCTTCAGTAATGAGGGTGTAGCTCAGAGATATGAAAGCAGAGGATTTTGTGCCCATCACGGGCAAGAAGCCCCTGGCCTGGGCTTCTTGGGCTTCATGGACCCCAATGAGCATATCCAGCCAGAGCTGGCACTTTTAACTCTGGCCTTAGGACAAATCAGATAATATAGATTAACCACATCCTTCTATCCTCCTTTGGTCTAGCAGGCAAATCCAGGGCTGGTTGGAGTCTGTCTTTATCATCGGGATATAGAACCTTCCTGCTTGGATAAAAGGAGAGGACAAATTATTTTTTCTCATGCTTTGAAAACCACATGGCCTCCACCTTTGAGGATAAAGGCCCAGGTAGGGTGCTGTTGGGAATGCTGGGCAAGAATGGAACTACTGGGGCTGCTTCCTCAACTCAGCCAATCTGGGGCATGTTTGCCCCGTTATCGATGCCGATGATAAGCCAAGTCTGGCCTTTCCTCTCTTGAAGTCTGATCCACCTTCAAAGAGCTACCCAGCTGCTAAAATATAGCCCCATAAATTTACTCAAGCCTGAGGTTGGTTGTCCCCTCCCACACCAGGTCACGAATATTATCATCATGCTGGCGACCTTTAATCTGGTGGCTTTCAAGGGGCATGGTTAGGGAGGTGTAGAGGCGACTCTTGGTATCCTTTCAACCTCAGACAAAAGTGTGGGTTCTCTCCACAGGTTGCTGGGCAGATGCTCACATGCCTTGGGGTCTCCCGACTCCACCTAAGGCATAAAAGAGGCATCTGTGGAGGAAGGTGAGCGGATGAGGTGGACTTGGGAGGAGGCGGCTGGGCAAGAGGTATATTTTGAGGAGCAACGAATAGGAGCCCAGAGTAAGGCCAGCCCAACACATAGGGTGAGCTGTCAAGCGCTGCTCACAGAGAGTCAGGGAATGTTGGAAAAGTACGGTTGTGAACTATTGCCCAAGCAACTTTTAAAGTTCCACGACATCAGATGATCAGGAAGAGTAGTGAAATTTCTGGGGTTGGAACTTCCAGGAATTATTCCTCTGCTGTCCCTGGAAAAGAGCTTCTGTCTATGTGCTCAGCAGAAGGCTACCTGTCCCTGACCCCACCCAACCCTACCTACAGGGAGGAAGACTAAAGAGAGAGCCCGTGGACTTCTGTCACATGGTTTGTCCCAGACCTTCCAGCAAAAGCCAAACCAAACCATCAAGCCAAATGCAGTGGGGCAGTGGGTGCTCTCCGCCCCGTGCCGGGTGCGAGGGCTGCTCAGATCTCGATGAGGCTGGCGAGGCGCAGGCAGAGGGGCGCGTCCGCCGGCATCGCGCTGCGCTTGATCTCGTTCCCGTCCAGGCGCAGCACCTGCAGCTTGGAGAAGTTCACGACGTCCACCACGGTGCAGAAGCTGCTGATGGAGAACTCTGTGGGAACAGGAGGAGCAGGGGTGGCGGGGGAGAAACCCAGATCAGGGACCCGGATCCACAGTGAGGTTAGACAGCGTCTGCGGGGCTGCTTAGATAAGGACTTCTGACGCAAGGGGTCGAACTTGGGGGGTGGGGGTGAGGTAGACGTTTTTTCTAGGATTGGAACCAAACCGCTAGGGGGCAGAGCTAGGCACAGAGTCGGGGCTGTGGCTGCACCTGCAGCTTGGCTTCCTAATCACTTCACCCGCTAGCCCCACCTGTACTTTGCTTTGCAGACCCTTGAATGCCCCTCCCTCCAGGACCTGGGGTGTTTTTTTGTTTTGTTTTGTTTTCTTTTCTTTTTTCCTGTGGGCAGCAGGGGGAAGCAGATTGTAACCAAAGACCAACCGTGGACTCTTGGTAGTACTTGATTGCTTTTGGAGAGGGAGGGCTTTTCTGAATTGCTACGAGAAGGAAAACTGGGGAAATGGAGGGACTTAAACATCTCCTGCCACTTTGCAAATAGAGAAAGTGGCAGGAAATTAAAGAGAGAAAGACTGGACTGGGCGACAAGCATCTTTGCACGGCAGAGCTTTGAGGGGGTGGCACATCTACGTTCTGAGGAATCTACTGCCAGAGGAATGAGCAAGGCTCTGAGTTAAAGCTGGAAACTCATAGAGCACTGGGGCTGCCATGGACCGCAAAGGTCAAATAAATAATTTCCATGCCTCTGCATTTAACATTATTACAGCCTACCTATTTTTTTTAAATCTCAAAAGAGCCCCCATTTTCGGAGATTTCCCCCTAGATCACAGACCCCCTAATAGATACAATAGTTCTGTTTGGTTTTAACATAAATTCTTCTGCTGCTGTTCACTCTGTTCTCCCTTTGGTTGTCCTCTCTGACAAATCAACCACTTCTGTGTCCAGTCTACCTGGCGAGTAACTTAAAAGAAAAAACGAAACAGAACAGAACAAAAAAACAAAAAACAAGAACTCAGCTAAAACTCCAGCAGGGACAGCAAAAGTCACCACTGAAAGCTGCCGAAGCCTCTAAGGGCTGCCTTTAAACTGGTGAACGAGGCTCTCATGAAAATTGTTCTTGTCATTCTCTGCAAAGGGGGTTTGGATGAAGTTAGCCATGGAGTCCTGAAGGTAAGATCAAGCATGGGTACATCCCTAGCAGCTGTAACGCTTGAGGAGACCTGGAGCGGAGGCTTGCTTTGGTTCCACCAGAGCTGTCCCTCAGTGTGCAGTGGTGGTCAGGAGCTGTGCATCCATGTGGGGCCAGGCAGGAGGAGCAGGAGGAAGGCCTTTCTAGCTCTCTTCCTAGGGGTGACCTAGGCTCCCCTTGGGGGAGGTTATGGGCATGAAAATGAAGGTTCAAGGAAGACAGTATGGAGAGCTTAAATAGGCTGATAAATAAAGCATTTTTAAATTAACATTATCAATTATTTTCAGTCTCTGTTAAGAACTGACCAAGATGAGATGGGGTAAGGTTGCAGTAAGTTAACTTGTACTGCAAACATAAGTCAGAAAATCTAGGTGCAAAGAATAGACACTGGGAAGACAGGGTAGACAATGGGAAATACCCTTCTTTGGAAAACACTTGCAGTGGGGTAGAAGACCCAGAATGCTTTTTTGTATGTTTCCTTTCTGGGCCCAAGGAACAGATTAAGTGCCTCTGAGTGGGCAGTTTGGGGGCAGATCCTAGGCCAGGGGCTTGGTCTATGTTATCCGTGTACAAGGAGTAGGGTGGGATAGGGAGAAGAAGTCAAGAGGCTCAGCTTAAATATCACTTCCAACCCTGTTTGGGACTGAGCTAGAGGCTCAATGATGGATTCTCTATTCCAGTCTGGAGCCCTGAGACTGTCCGCTAAAATCCTGGATCTCAGCTGTGGATGCATAAATATGGGGCATACTTGTGGGGAACTAGACACACAGTGTGTATAGATTCTAGCCACACGCCGGGCACTGTGAGCCCCCCCGCTTGTCTTTCCCAAGCCCGTGAATAGCACAGGGCTTCTGCTTGGAGGCATAGGAGCACATTTTCCAGCCCAGATTAAATACTGACATAAGTCTTTCCAAATTCCTCCTGGTGTACCCACCCTGCTCCGCTGGATCCCAAAACTTCCGAATAACATTCCGAGCTGTGTTCCCTTGCTGTTGCCAGGCTGGAAAAACTGAGGGAGATGCTGGTGGAAGAGGGGAGTGAGGGAGAGAACCATGTCTTATTCCCCTGCATGCCCTTGAGTTCCTGTTCTTCTTTTAGGTCCTCTCCCAGAGGGTTGCTTCAATCCACACCCCCATCCCTAGGTCCCTGACTAGCTATGCCAGGGAGATGTCCCTTGCTTTTGCCCTAGGTTTTGCCCTAGGAGAGGGGGCTGAGCTTGGGGAACTGTTTTCCTGCTAGTGGTCTGAATCAGAGAGCTATTCCTCACCATTCTCAGTCAGAGATGCCCGGCTCTAGGTCCTTTAATACTGAAGGCAGAAATGCAGGGTCTACACTACATAGTCTGGGTGATCTTGAGAGATGGCTTTTCCTTCTCTGTGTCTCAGTTTCCTTATCTTTGCAATGCAAAGAACAACAAAAACTGTACCTGTCAACTTCAAAGTGGAATGAGAAGAAAAGCTAATAGTTATCATGTATTGGTTTTTAAATTATGCGCCAGGCCCTGGACCAAGCACATAATTAATACATATATTAATTCACTAATGTAAGGAAAATAAGGCATTGCTGTTATTTTGCCTAAAGAGAAGCCTAGGAGAGAGGCTACATGATACCTAGAAAAGGGGATTAGGCTTAAATGGTACCCAAAAGGATTTGGAGTAGATGCTGAAATTTTTTAGCTTGTTTTAATGGAGAACTTTTTTGTAGGACCTTGGGACACTTCACTGAAGTAATTTTATTTTCTGGCAAGCTTTTGGGAGCGGTGGACCACCTTGTATTTGAGTGCAGATGTGGTTCTGAGTAAAGGCAGAGAGGTGACAGGATGCTGTGACAAAGCCTTTCCCACCCTTGTCTGCTCTGATTGTGTAGTTAGGTGCTAACTAATGGATTTTTTCCACGACAGCTGCTCTCTGCTGCCACATTTTTAGGGTCAAACTCTGATGAAGCATAGCATACAGTCTGACATTTCTGATATGACAATCCTCCTGGATGCAGAGTGGGTGGCAGGTAAGGATTGGTGACTGCTGGCAGGGTGATAGACATCCTTGAGGAAATGTCAAACCCTCTGAGGCATGCAATATCTTCAAAATGTCATAGAGGAGCACCCGTCTCTGCCCCGGGAATCAGAAGACCCCAGAGAAAGAGAGGCTTTAAATAACACAGTTTGGACTGTATGCGATGGTGTCTTGCGCTTCAAACTAAAGGACCAGACAGGTTTCTCTTCACCTTGCCTGCCCAACTGTCAGCTCCTGTATTGCCCTCTGGGGCTGCTGCCACTCTCACTCAGAGGGCTGTCCAGCTCGTTAACATCTTGCTAAATGACTGATCTGTTCCCTGAGCACAGGGGGAGAAAGCAACAAGAGGGAGAGGATGACAGCTCAGTCCCTCTCAGTGCTTTGATGGTGCTGTTCATTCTCAGCAGGCTCCACTTCAAAGCCCTTTGCCAGTGGTCATTAATGAGTCCTCCCTTCCTCAGAGAGAAGAGGACTTTGCTGACAGAGGAAGGGAGGTTAAATGCTGGCTCAGAACCTTCCAGCTGGGATTAAGACATCAGAGGCCCTGGGGTAATATAAGCATGTTCTGAACACAAGATCCTAAGAGGAAAGGGAGCTGAAAAGCAACTAGATAATTCAATCTGAAATGAATATTTTAGTTCTTAGAGGCAGGGAGGCAGCGCTTTTGGTTTCTTTAGGCATTTGCAGGGAAGTGCTTAAAAACAAGAAGCCCAGTGTCCCAGGCTTTGTGGTGGTCAGGCTCATGTTATCCCAGGGAGGACCTCTGCCCTGCCACCAGGGGGTCCTTGTACTCCAGGGAGAACTGAACAAGCGCTGCATTAAGCTCAGAGAGGCTGCACATTTTTTGTCCACCAGCTGTTATGTTTAAAAAAACAAATAAACACCGAAACACAAGACCAGGCTGTAGAGGCAGGAGTAGATCAAATGGAAACAGAGCTCATCCTCTTCTGGGTTGGGGAGTAAGTACAGACACCATGGTTTCTTAGCAGCCGAACGTCCTCCCATGATGGACCTTAAAATTCGAACTTCAATCTCCCTCTCTATGAACTTTTCTCTCTTATACCTCTCCAAACTCATCTCTTACTGCTCTTCAACACATGACCCCTTCTTCTCAGACACATGCATTTCCTGGCTGTCCTCTATAGGTGCTCTGTTTAACTACCGGTTCCTTTGTTTGTAACAATGGAATGGCTTTGTCCTGCATTCCTCCAATCCATGCCCACTTATCTCTTAAGACCTAGAGTGAAATCTAACTCTCCGGGGAAGTCTTCTGCACCAACCCACTCCCCACTTGAATGTTCTTAGCACTGCTGTGTAGTGTAAGTGTGTGCTATTTTGTACCTTTTGGGCAGGGATATGGCTTGGCTGTCAGCTTCCTTCATTTGTTCTGTTTGGTTCCTCTACTTCTATTACTTTTGTATTTCCACTAGCACCAGAATAGGGTCTTTCAAGTGAAAAAGACAGCCACTCCCTTCTCCCCTTTGACAAGCTCTCACCATTGATCCTATTGCCTTGGAGGTAGAGGTTCTCCAGGTTGGTGTTGACTGGGGGGATCTTCTGCAGCTGATTGTAGGAGAGGTCGAGCTCAAGGAGGCTGCTGGAATTGAAGGCATTAGAGGCCAGGCCACTGTTGGTAAGACTGTTGTGGGACAGCCGCACATATAGCAGCTTGGGCGAACCCCGGAAGTAGCTATCAGGGACGGTGTAGACATTGTTGTGCTCCAGGTACAACTGCTCTAGGGCTGAGGGCAGTCCATCAGGCACTCTCCGAAGGTGATTATAACTCAGGTCCAGCAAGATCAGTGACCGGAGGCCCCTCATCGCACTGCCCACTTCCTGGATCTCATTGTGTTGGAGGTACAAAGCCGTGAGGTTCTCCAGCCCCTCCAGAGCATTATTGGGGACCCGTGAGATCTGGTTGTGGTCAAGATGGAGCTCTCTCAGGGACCGCGGCAGTGGACCGGGCATCCGGGTCAGGTTGTTGTGGTCCATGTACAACCTCTCCAGGTGCTTCAGCTTGGAGAAGACCTTTCTGCCCACCTTATCACTGGTGATCTGGTTGCCATGGAGAGCAATCCAGAGCAGCCCTGTGGCATTGTCGAAGACGCCTTCCTGGATGGAGGTGATCTGGTTGTTCTGGAAATAGACGTACTTCATGCGGGAGGGAACGAAGGGCAGGTACTTGAGGTTGCGGTTGTCACAGTACATGGCCGTGGGGAAGTTCGGTGGACAGTCACACTCCTGGGGGCAGTCGCGGGGCTCTGCTGGGGATGGAGAGCCGTAGGCATAGGCTGGACCTTCATCCACCCCGTAGGGGTAAGGCTCGTAGGGCTCATACGGGTAAGGGTCATAGGGATCGTAGTAGGTGGACTGCTGGCTGCGGAGGTAGTGGAACCACCAGTGAGGGTCATCGTCATACTGGGCCTGGGAGAGGGAGCAGAGCCCCGCCAGCAGCAGGAGGGAGGTCCACTGCATTTTGTCTCTCTGCAAGAAAAGGGAGAGAACAGAGCAAGTCAGCATGAGTGAGACTCTACGGAGGAAGTGAGGCTTTGAGCTATGCAGATCTGATTTCAGCGTCAAACATCAGGAGCAAGAGCCTTGCTCTCACTTCCTCGGTGCCTCCTCCTAGTCTGGCTCTGCAATGGGTTCAGCCAGACCATGGCTATTTGGGGAGAGCTGAGTATATTTTCCCCTGGTCACAGAGTGAGTCACAGAAACAGAGTCTTTGAGATTAGAAGGAAATTGAATTGTGGGGAGTTAGGGGAGGAGCTGTGTTTTTTGGAGGGGCAGGTACTTAGGAGCCTCTAGCACCCTAAAAGTTCTGTTGCAGAAGATGGAAGGCCCACAAAAATCCCTGTGGGCTGTGACGGTAGTGGGGTGCTCTTCAGACCCAAACCCACATCCAGTTTGGACTCCCCAGGGAAATAATATTTTCTAAGAGTCCAAGGAAAACACTCTCTGGTTCTTTCCATGTCTATGGGAAGCCTCCAAAATGGCTTGAGACATCAAAGGGGAATGTCTGAACTATTTCTGGAATATCTTTTGGTCTCTTGGCTGAGGGTTTCTGGTCTGAGTGTTTGGGGAGGAGTGTAGTCTCTCTGCAGCCACCACGAGGCTTGGGCTACCTTCTAAAGTACCATCATCCATAATAGTCTGCTGGGTGAGAAAACTCTCTACTTAGCAGTTCGTGGCTACATATGCAACTTGGCTGGGACAGGGTCTTCATATACCAGTTACAAATCCTCTCCAGATTGGGACATGGGTACCCAGGTGTGGCACTTGTCTTCTAGAGTGGGTACTCAGTGTGTGGAGTCTGAGTTAGTCTCCTTCTCTCTCTTCCATGGTGCCTGGAAAAATGTTAGCTCTCCTCATGCTACGCTGTGGGTGTCATGCAAGAGCCATGTGGGGACAAGAGGAATGAGGAGCACTGAAAGATGAAATAGAAATCAGAGACTCTCCTGTGTGCTCAAGGGAAGTGGCTTAGGAGGGGATTCTGGCATCACTCCTCCTATCCCAAGCTGCCTGCTCCAAGGGACAACATCTAGATTACCAGATCTATATCTAGGCCCCCACATTGCTGGCAGCCTGTTGCCTTTGAGCTTCCTGGGCTGATGAGATGAGAACAGGGGAGGCTGGGAAAGAAATGTGGGGTCTGGTGTAATCCGAGAGGGAAGCTGAAGATATGGAAGACAAGGGACCATGGGGTGGCATATCAGGCATGGGAACCCTACTCTGGTTACCTATAACCAATGCACTGCATCCCTCTGTGGCCAGTGGGAACCTTCCAGACTGTCACTCTTAGACAGAGAAACCTTAGAACCTTTCTTATATATCCAACACATTGCTGTTGGGCCTTGCTGGGGTTGGCAACTGTCAACAGGAGAAAGAAAGGGCATAAAAACTAACATCAAATCCAATGAAATGATGGGAAGGACCCTGATTGTGACTCTCAATTGAGTCACCTGCTGGCCACCATCCCTTCCAGACCTCTCTGTCCCCTCCAAGCAGTTCCCTTAGGCCCACTTCATCACATCAGCCCCTGAGCTGCAGAGGAGCAGGCACCCTGGCTCTTCCTCAGGCAGCCTCAGGCCTCAGACAAAGAGCCGCAGTGTTTCTGAGAGGCAGACTCAACTGCCCACTGCCTGGGCACGCTGGCCAGTCCCTGGCTCTGGCCAAGAGAGAGGATGGATGGAGCGGCCCACTGCCAATAGCACATTTTTCCATGCACAGCCCTGGGCTGCTGCAGGACCAAGGTGGCTGTCTAGAGGCCTGGCACAGTGAGCCTCTGTCTCCATTTCTCCTTCTTCCAGACTGGGCACCTTGGCAGACAAGAGCCACCCTCTTTTTCAAGCCACCTTCCTGCCTATTTTGGCCTCTCCTTAGAGCCATGGCTGCTGAAAGGTTTTGGTGGGGAGCTTATGCCTCTCCTTACCCTGCCCCCATCACTTAGCGATGTTGCTTCAGGGTTGTGTACTCCTAAATTATTTCCCGTAATGCTAGAGACTCTCCTGTGCTGTTTTGTGAGGTGGAAAGTTTCTAGGACTGGCAGTCTATGAGTTGGGGGGAGCTTCCTCAGGAACTTCTGCTGTTCTTTCATTTCTCCACTCTAGAGAAAGATCTCTTCCTCCTACCAGAGTGAAGGAGGTAAAACCAGGAGCCCTCCCCTAAGCTGGATTGGACACCCACCTCAATCCACAGCTCCCTGGACATAGCCAATTCTCAGTACTTCTCTTTATCCTCTCCCTTTCACCCCAGCTACGTGCACGCATGCACACACACACATGCACGCACACTACACAAAGCTTGCCCCTCCCCCATAACAGCATTTGGGTACCACAGTCCCTCTATAAAGAAGATTGCAGGGGTGCCCAGGACTTGGGCTACCCTCCAAAGTGCCCAAACCCCCAGAGTGGTGGGATTTGTGAGCATTAGGGCAGAGGCTTCCCTAGATATCATCCTTCACTTTTTCATGCCTCAGAATTGGAGGTCCCCTCAACACCTGTAAAGGAACTGTAGAAAGGTGACATGCCGGGACCCCTCCTTTCTACACCCCCTTTGCCTCTCTGCAGCATCCCTGGAGTCATGGCCCTGATGGGGAGAAGGAGCAATGACCTCCCCTTCCTATCCCTCTTCCATCCCCTGGCCCCTTTCCCCTGTTTCTTGCATGAAACTGCAAGAGACAAAACCCAAAGTAAAATGACCAAACTTACCTCGAGTTAAACCTTTCAGAGAGTGACCACGTCCCTCTGTCTGGCCTCCTTGGGTTGGAGAACGTGTGAGAGAGAGAGGGAGAGGGAGAGAGAGGAGAGAGAGTCTACTGAGAGTGTGCGCGTCTGTGCCAGGCCAGGGTCCCGCCCCAAATTCCTAATCAAATATTGTGAAGAGAGGGGCTGAGGAGCCCGGATCCTGGCTTTTTCGGCTCTGCTGCAGGGGCGGAGCTCACACTCGACCACGCAAATCCTTCTGTCCTCCTGACGCTATAAAAACCACCTTCTTTCCACTCACTTGTCTTCCCCGAAGCATTGGCAGCCCTGGGTCTCTTTCTGCTGAATGAGTTAGTGGCGCCCTAGAAGTTATTTCTACGGTCTCCTGTGAAGTGCCTGGATTTCTCATTAAACCCACGAGGGCAGATGCAGGGATGGGGAGGGCCAGGATTTGGTAAGAGGCTTCTTAACTCTTTCTTCAACCTAAGTGTCCCCCTAGAGAGCTAGTCCTTGCCCTTCTTGGCTCGAGCTCCCCCTATAGGCGGGTCATTAGACTAGTGGATAAGGGAGTGTGAGAGACAGCTGGTTCTGGGGCCAGGTCTGTCCCTAACCAGTGCAAACTTGTCTGGGCTACATGCACCTCCCCCACCCCCACCCCAAACAAATGGAAAGGCAGGGAATCTAACACTTGTTGATCACTTACTGTTCACTAGCATCGTACACTTTCGCTTAATCCTCACAATTTCAGGGTTAGTAACATTTACCTTGTTGGGTCGTAGCCAGGACTACACAAGGTAATGTGTGTGAGCCCCCTGACCTGGCACATAGCTGACGCTCAGTATTGGGAGACTGCGACTGTCATACCCATTGTATAGCTGTAGAGCTGCTGAGCCGGGGGAAGACAAGGTCAGAGGAGTGGGCGGGAGCTGGACCACAAAGAAAGTTTTAGGCCATGCAGAGGGTTTGGTTTTTATTCTAAATGTTTAGAAAACAACATGTTTTAAGCAGGGGAAGCCACAGGATCTGATTTACATTTTATAAAGCACATAGGAGTGACTGCTGTGTGGAGAAAAGGAGGCTCTAGCCCAGCCTCGAGGAGAGATAATGGCAGACTGGACTGGCGCAGTGTAAGAGGGGACCATATATTTTAGATGGAGAAGTGACAAGTCTTGCAGGTGGATCAGGTATGAGGAGTTAGGAAGAGTCAAAGATGACTCCTAGAAATTTAGTTTGAGCAACTGCGTGGGTGGAAATACCCTTTCCTGACATGGCAAAAATGGGGTGGAACAGAATTGGATGGAAAACCAAAGTATGCTTTGGGTGTGCTAAGTTAGAGATGCCTGTTAGACATTCCAGTGGAGATGCATACAGGCAGCTGGATATATGAATCTGAATTTGGAATTTAGGGGCTAGAAGAAAACATGTGAGAGCTATTATAATTTGGATCACATAGAATCTCAGTAGCTTAGATGAACTCATGTGTCCTAAATGTTCTGTCCTCAAGTATGTTAATTGGCTCATGTCAACATCGAAGAAACACCTTTATTTATTTATTTTTTTTGAGACACAGTCTTGCTCTGTTGCCTGGGCTAGTGTGCTGTGGCATCAGCCTAGCTCACAGCAACCTCAAAGTCCTGGGCTCAAGCAATCCTCCTGCCTTAGCCTCCAGAGTAGCTGGGATTACAGGCGTGTGCCACCACATCCAGCTAATTTTCTTCTGTTTTTAGTTGCCCAGTTAATTTCTTTCTATTTTTAGTAGAGACAGGGTCTCGCTCTTCCTCAGGCTGGTCTCTAACTCCTGACCTCAAGTGATCCTCCTGCCTCAGCCTCCCAGAGTGCTAGGATTACAGGTGTGAGCCACCATGCCCAGCTGAAACTCCTTTATTTTTAAAAATGCCAATTGAGAAACCCTCAGATGATTTGAATTTGAAGAATTTAGAAGTGTCGAGGCTATCTGCCCTTGTTTGGAGCCCTTTGGTTGCTCCAGACAATTTAAGCTGTTGACTTAATGTGTAAGCTGCCAGAAAGGTCCTTGCCAGGGACCCACTCTTCTCGGGATTTAAGAAGAGATTTCAAAAAGATGAAACAAAATGAATGAACCTTTGCTGAACACCTACTATACATTAGGTGGTTTACTTTTGTTATCTCATTTAATGACCACAGTAGGCATATTGCATTGAAAATAGGGGCTCAGTGATGCACAGTAACTAGTTGGTAAGTGGTAAACCAAAGATTTGAACTTTGGTCTACAAGATATCAAAGGCCACATACTTTCCTATAACTGTAGACCAGAAGATTAGCAGAGGGGTGATGACTGTCTTGATGTCAGGGCTGGACTCAACTAAGATGAAACTCAATGAATGATGGTGGCCCAATCTGCTTGAATCGGGGGGCAAGGGAGTATAGAGATGGGAGGGGTCTGGGATACAGGGTTTCTCTTCCCAACTCACACACAGTTCATTTCAACTTAATAAATATGAGCATCTGCTATGTGTCAGGCATTGTCCTAAGTTTTGGGGACACAAAGAAGGCTTCAATATAATGCCTGCTCATAATAAAGTAGATGTATATGCAGCAAACTCTGATCTCATGAGTGAAGCAGAATAGTCTCACTGTAAAAAATGGTTATGACTGATGCACAGATAACTTCCTAATTATTTTTGAATCCGGAAAACAGTCACATTTCAATGGACAACACTGGTCTTGGCAACTGGGCCTGGGAGACACTTCTTAGATGGGCCTAGACAGCCTAGGCAAATTCGCCCATTGGATGCAGATGTTTATTTATTTTTTTTAAATTCCAGCATGTTGACCAATACTGCATTGACCTAACAATGAAAGCTAGCAGAGTCTGGGGACCAAATATTGACTGGGATTCTTTCCAACCAGGCTCTACCAAAAAAGGGCAGCATCTGCATGTGGTTTCTTGGCCATTTCTAAAGCAGTGAGATTCATACCAGGTCTCTAGTCATCTGTCCTGTTTTAAAGGAGGCCTGGGAGGAAGGAGAGAAGAAGGGAATGATTGGGACCAGGTCAGGAGGCAGAGTCCCAAGGGAACCATCCACTGTTCAAAAGTTCGTTTTTCTAGCCTCTTGGGGAGGTTTTAGCCTCCATTGTGACTCCAGCTGCTCTGTTTGCTGGTTCCTGGATCTGGGCCCTCAGAGCTTGGCCTCAGTATGGCAAGCCAAGTATCAGATACTGATGTGCACCAGATTGCTGAGGGGGTCCACATGCGAAGGAGGTCCATTTGGGACACCTTCTGCCTTCCAGGAGGTTTCAAGCCAGCACTACCCAGTCACTAGACTGCAAATAAACTAAAGAAAAAGGCTACACATTTCATTTCTATAGCCCTCTCACCAGCTGGGCACACAATGTCTGGCACTTAGGAGGCAATCAGTAAAGGGTTATGAAATGAATTGTATTTTTGGCTCACCACAGAGCCTGTTTGTCTTTAGAACTCAAAGCTGGGTGAAACAACCACCACCCACCAGACCAGGAAAACCTTTAGATCTTCAGACCAGTTAGACTTTCCAGGGGTTCAGACCACTGCTATTTCCTCCCTACCCAGAAAAATACAGGTTAAGCCACAATCACTAGACAAAGCCGATTGCCTCTGACGTTGGACCCACCCTGTCTGGGAGAAGCGAAGTGCCTTCTGACTCAAATTTCCACCAGCAAAGACACAGAGACGTTCCTGTGGCTACCAACTCCTTCCTCTTCACCCCCCGCAGGACTCCACAAACCCTGTTTTTATGACACTGCCTCTGATCCCAGATAACCCAGGGATGGGGAGGCAGGGTTAAGATGGAAGACTCACCCAAACAGAATTCTTGAGTTGGCTGTAGAGAGGACAGTAGAAAGATGATCATGGTGATACAATCCGGGCCCACTGTGGGCCCATCCTGAAAACTCTTGACGCCAGAGAGGGAGCTTTTACTAGTCTGATGTTTTGATGGAAAGTCCTGGCTACACTGGCACCCAACAATGGTGTCCCAAAGTTTCCAAGAGAGATGTTTTTCCCTATTCCTTTGGCACCGAAGGGTCATTAGAAGTCCTCGCCATGGACAGTCTCCTCTTTCCAGAAGGATGAGAGCCATGAAGATGCTGGAGCAGGGGAAAAGACGTGTTTTCTTTCAACTGCTTTGGAGAAGGACCTCAAGTTCCAGGACATGCATTGAGGGCTTCAGAATTTCTTTTCAATAAGCTGTTTAAGACAGAAAACAACCTTTGTCTTTTAATGGATAGCAGCTCTTATTTTTACTGTGTGTTTACTGCATGCTTGATATTGTTAACATAATGATGACATGATGGATTTCAGAAGACCACCTTCTAGAAGGTATGAGTGCATTTGAGTCTGGGTGGGGGTTTGTTCAGGGAGAGATTCCTGAATAAGGAAGGAGGCAGAGGGCATAACCTAAAACCTGACGCCTGGAGGGTTTGGCCATTCAGTGACTCAGTATATGATGTTCACCTTTGTTCTGCAAATCAACTCAGAACCACTGGTGTCCCTCAATATAGAATACAGAACCTCCAGTGTAAAAGAAAAAGCATGAATTTGGAACATAGATACATGTTCAGATTCCAGCTCTACTGCTTACTATCTCTGTGACCTTAAGCTAATTGCTTAAGCATCAGTGAGACTCAGCAACCTCATTCATAAATTGGGGACAATAACCCTGACCTCCTGAGCTGTTGGAAGGACAAAATGAGATAGACTATGGGCTCCTAGTAAGGAGCTGCCATGTGGTAGCCCTCCAGCAGCCACTGTCAGTCATCGTAGTAGACTGCAAGCTCTCTGAAGAGGGAGGCAATGTCATTGTGCCTCTGTCTGTTAGCACAATGCTTGGCCAAGTTCTTGGCCTATATTAGGCCCTTTCTAACCCTTCGTTGAATAAATGAAAGGTGAAGAAGTTGTATTTCACTGAAGGGTAGTAAATCTACTTGGGTAACTTCAGCCAATCAGAGAGAAGCTAGCCAAAGGCAGAGGTGGGACTTTTGGTAGCTGGAATCATCAACCACAACCCCCCAGAAGGGCAAGAGAGGTGACTGTAGGGTCAGTGCAGAACTGTCTCCAGCCATGGAAAAATATCTTTGGGAGACAGATAGGAAAACATCTTACTTACCCAGGGGGTCATGGAAAAGGTCAGGATCTAAGAGCTGAGTACAGAGCAGCCCAGAAGAGGAGATGCTCTGGGTTCTCAGACAGCAGTTTAAGAATCAAGTTTGGAGTGGAGGGAGGGGAGACCAAGAATACTTCCTGAGCAGTAGCACCATTCTGTGTCTCCTCGGCCTGGGCATGGATGGGGATGACTCCTCAAGGCCAGAACCAATGACATGTCCCATGGGCCCATCCACAGGTCTAAGAACTTGGATCCTAGATCCATTAGAGTTCAATTAAGACCAAGATCTGGTTCGAGTTGGTGTCTAAAAAGTAAAAGAAAAAAAGAAAAAGAAAGAAAAAATGAAGACCAAGAATAATGACTCCTAGTAATGTGTGAGATTTCTGGAACTCTAGCTCCTTTTATTGTCTGCTTCCCTCTGTGTGGTCCCTGCAGTAAAGTAACAGTTAAAAAATTAAAAAAAAAGTAAAGAAGGAAAACTCCTTAAAAAAAAGAATGGACTATTTAGGAGAGGTCACATATCATGGTGGTCTTGGAAAGAGAATGGATTTTGCATCAGACAGAATGGATTTGGATCCCAGAAACCTAGAGCATTTGCTTTAATGTCTTTGGTCCTCAGGTTTCTGATGTGTAGAGTGACTAACACCTATTGCACTGAGTGGTTTTAAAACAGTTGTAAGTATCTAGCATAGCATCTAGATAGCAGATGCTTAGAAAATGCCCACTTTGGGTGACAGGCCAGGCACTAGTTAGTGGGGTAGGAAAGAGGACCTATGTCCTAACTTATGGGAAGATGGGAGGGAAGATGATTTTATTAGGAATGTAGGTGGTGGCAGCTTAGAAAGAAAATAGACTACATATCTGACATTGGTAGGAAAAACCAGAACTAGAGATTTAGTAAGTCTAAAGCATCTAGGCTTCTGGCCGTACAGCCCTTCATTTAGAGGGATGGTTCTAAGCCCTGGTCGCGCATCAGAACCAGTGGGGCAGCTCTGGAAAACACCCAAGCCCAGCCCCACTCCAGATCAATGAGGCAGAATCTCTGCAGATGGGGCCCGGCATCCCTTTTATTGATTGATCGATGATTTTAGTGTGTAGCCAAGTTTGCGAGTGCTCTCTGGAGGGGAGGGGTGGACATGGTAACTTCTAAACTAATCCTTAAACATCTAGCTCCAAAGAGAGGGGCTGTTCAAACTTCTTTACAAAATAACCAAAATAACCAGGAGAGAGAGAAGAACGATCATGTACCTCCAGGTGATCAAGAGGCATAGTCCAAGGCATCTCACTCAAGGTGAAATCTCAATTTGATGTTAAAAAATCATGTGAAATTTGCATTTGATTTTACAAAATATTCATGTTTATTTCAATAGAATTTCCTCCCCTAGCCCCTCCACACACACATACACAAAAGCTCCTTGCATAAAAATGGTACTCTAAACACATCATGTTTCTCTGGGCGCTTTGTGAACTCCCAGCAATCCCAACTTGAGCAGCACAGTTTTAGGCCATTCACTTTGGCTGGTCAGCTCCTTAGTCACTGGAGGGAGAGCTTGGGGAGCTGCCCCTTTGCATCTCAGGGATGCACCTGTGCTGTAGGATTACCTTGGGCAGGAACCAACAGACCCATCTCCCTATGTCTGTTGCTGCAGCATCTTGGGGGGCACTGTTGCTTCTTCCACAAATTTCCCACTGGGAAAACCGCCAAATGGCTCCCGGCCAGGCTGCTTGGTAAGCTTTGTGAAGAAATAAACTCCTTCCCCAATCCCCATGAGGCTGTATTTCTAAGGGAATTTGCAAGAATAGAAATTGTTTTGATCTTCAATCGAGATACAGAAAGATTCACTCCCTCTCCCCCCTCCCGCTTCTTAGATCTCCAACCACTTTCAGAAACACACCCTGTGGGAGAATTTTCTTTCTCCCCCACCTCCCCGCCGGCAGCCAGCCTCACAAGAAGTTCTCAGACTTCACCCCACTAAGGCATTTCTGTCTGGCCCCCTCTCCTAATCCGTTGCCCTCTCTTTCTCCAGCTCCCCATTCCGTCAACTTCAACAAAACGGCATCTTCCAGGAGCAAATGCGTTCTGGTTCGAGGGGATCACTGGGGTGTGGGGTCTAGGATTAGAAGGAGATGCCTTCTTTCTGGAGACCTAGAAGAGGAAGCAAAAGGGAATTAATATTTTTTAAGGCTCTAGGCTAGGTCCTCTGCATACATCATTTCGTTTAATCTTCCCAAAACCCTGAAACATAGCTACAATTATGTCTATTTAACACAGATTAAACAAGGCTCAAAGAGGTGGACTGAGATTTAAACATAAGTCCAGCATCTGGCATATAGTATGAATGAATGAATGAATGAATAGAATAAACTGGGACCAAGGTCAGGATTCTTTTGATTACACTGCCTTCCCGAGAGCCACCATCGGTCATTGTTGCCATTGACGAGCCCATGATCCCTCTCAGGGAAATATCTTGAGAGACTTTCCTGGGCTTCTCACAGGCACTCCCAGCCCTTCCCCACCCACAGCTCCCCTGCTGCGGGGGCTCCTTCCTCCACCTCCAATGGTGGAAAAGGGCAGCCCCAGAGGAGCTCAGCATTCTCCCAGAGACCTGTGTTACAGCCCATACTTGTCTAAAGGAGTCAGCTGTGCCCACCTGGGCACGTTAGTTGGAAAAGAGCTCTCCCAGAAAGTCCCAACTCCAAAAGACCTACTCCTGGGGTCTCCATGCCAGGGTCTGGCTTCATCTTGGAGCCCGTCATAGCAGGATTCACCCGATGTCCTGCAACAGGCCTGCCTTCCCCTGTCCTCTCATCCTCCGCAACCACGTTTCCATGAAAACCAAACTTGAAGGTACGGAGGAGAGGGCGTTTTCCTTTTATCCCGTTTGTCTTTCTTTTTCCATATTCTTGCCTGATTCTTCTTTGACTTTGTCCCTGGTCTATACTGACATTACTGAAGGACTAGCTCTCCCAACTCTGCACCCATGCCTAGGACATTGTAGATATTCAGTAAAGGTTTAATAAATTGTATTGAGTTGACAGCTGCCAGACACAACATCTTGTCTCAACAGGAGGGAAGAGAGCTGCAGGCATGACAAGGAGGGAAGTAGGGGAGGAGGGCAGGGGGGTTTGGGGGACAGGAGGAAGACCTCTAAGTCAGAAAGGCCTTGGTCTTCAGCTGGCTACTGTAGGTTTGTTGAAGGAGAGGAGCTAGCGTCACCAATTCTATGGAAGGAAATGAAGAATTGAAAGGTTAGTAGCTAGGAGATGTTCTTGCCTAGTCATGTTGTTCTTGGAGAACTGTGTCTGCAAACCTGGACCAGGAGCCCCGGGAGGCTCAGGGATGTGCGAGGATGTCATCAGCAGCAGCATTTTAAGTAAGTGGAATAAGTGACTGGGGTTTAGGCTCAAAGTTGATGCTTTAAATAGTGTCCTCTCCTCTGCTGTGTGAGACCTTCTAATTTAACATAGCAGAAAGGAAGATCAGAGAAGATCAGCTGTTTGTTGGTAAAGACAAGTCAGATTTTGTTGCTTCTTTCTTGTTTTCTTTCATGTTTGCTTTCTCTCCCTCCCTCCGTTCCTTCTCTTTCCTTCCCCTGCTCCCTTAAGCTGGATGCTGCTCCAACCACAGAGAACCACCTTCTGACAAACGCTCTCCTCCCTTCTGCATTATTCACCCTCTTTTGTCAAGCAGTGGTTGCCCCTTGCAGAGGCTAGTGAGTGTGTGTGTGTCTTTGCACATAGGGGAGGGCGATGGGTATAAGCACTTTGACCAGCTTATACCAGCTCCCTCTCCCTTCTTCCAGAACCTCACTGAGACTCTTGTCCATGCCGTGACAGAGGGCCAACCACATGGCAGCCATTGAGTTAGGCACAGTCCTTGGCTGCCCGCAGCTTCACATGGAGCCTCAGTCCCTCCCAGGCCTGGAGGAAATGCAAGGAAAAACTAAGGAGCCATTACCCACGGCCTGCGCATCCGGGAGCTGAGTGGGCTTGGCCACCAGGTGCAGGGAACTGGGAGTGCTGCTGGCAGGCCCCTGACAGCTCAGCAGCTGGTGTGGTAACCACAGAGCCAACCCAGGGCAAAGGAGCCCAGCGGCATGAGCTCACTTCCACTTTAAGTTTTGCCATTCTGAGAGGTCACCTGGTTCAAGTCAGTTGGGGTCATTAGGACCTGTGTCCTCAGGGGCAGCAAGGCAGCTGATCCGGAGGTTTGTGCAGAAGCCTGCTAGACCCTCAAGGATGGGGATGGGGGAATGGATGTAGGAGAGCTGATGACCCTCCTCCTCAGCAGTCGAAGAAAGTTGTCTTTACCTGATGAGCTCAGGAACAGCTCTACACTACCCTGTCTGCTCAGCCCTGCTGGGATCTTTACATAAAGTAAAAAATCCAGTGCAGTCAGTGGAGGAGGCCTGGCTACTAATCCCAGACTGTCCAGAGCAGCAATAGCTCAGCTGCTCCTTCTTCCCCCCAGGGCACACCCATCCCTACCAGGTTCTGGCTTCCCTCCTGGCCCGTGCTTCTCCAGGAACCCTCCTAAAGGAAAGCAGTACCTTTTAAGGGCTTGAAGATGAGCCTGTAGGATTTGCTTTTAGCTAATTAATAGCACACCACACTCCCCTGACACCTCCTCCCAGCTGATCTTCAAGCCCTTAAAAGGCACTGCTTTCCTTTAGGACTATGGCCACTGCCCCCAACAGCCTCCCACTCCCCACTGGCCTGATGCTTGCTATTGTCTCAGGAGCCTATCTCGCCTTTATCTGAGCCCTGGTGAAGCACTGCTGTGCATGAAGGGGCTCAGTGCTGGTTGGAACTGTCCATATTTGCTGATAATTCCTTACTACCTGAGATGGGCAAATGAAGAGCTCTGAGGCACATTTGCTCACTGCAGAGGGGGGCTGCATGTGGGATCTATGTACTCAAGAGCACCACGGCCTGTGGGTACGTCAGAGAATGTATAGATAACCTACGCTTGTGCAGTTTGTCAACAGCACTGACCCAGGAGGCTGAATTCAACCACATGTAGCAGAGTGTGGCTGCAATATGCTTTTAGAGGAAAGTTGAAGGCAAGTGGCCCTGGTCCTTTCTCATTTTAGAGGAGTAGGTTAGCTGACTTTACACAGTGCAAAGACTTCCAAAGAGATAGATTTTATGTATTTTATGGAGGTGAAATTCACATAACATGCAATTAGCCATTTTAAAATGCACAATACAGTGGCATTCACAATGTTGTACAGCCACCTCACCTGTCTAGTTCCAATTTTTTTGTCACCTAAACACCCCATACTCATTAAGCAATCACTCCTTATTCCCCCTCCTCCCAGTCCCTGGCAACCACTAATCTGTTCTGTCTCCATGGATTTGTCTATTCTGAATATTTAATATAAAAGAAATCCTACAATACGTGATTCTGTGTCTGGCTTCTTTCACCTAGCGTAATGCTTTCAAGTCCAAGTCATAGCACGTATCAGTACTTCATTCCTTTTCATGGCTGAATAATATTCCACTGTCTGTATATACTACAATTTGCTTATCCAGTCATCTCTTGATGGACATTTGGGTTGTTTCTACCTCTCGGCTATTGTGAATAGAGTTGCTATGAGCATCTGTGAACAAATATTTGTTTGAGTCCCTGTTTTTAATTCTTTGGGGTACGTATCTAGGCATGGAATTGCTACGTCATTGGTAATTCTGTATTATCTTTTTGAGCAAAGATATTTTTTATTTGATCTCTACAGTATCCCTATGAGGTAAACAGGGAAGCTATTAGAGAGAATGTATATTAAGCATCCAGCTCATTACCAAGCACATAATACGTGCTCAATAAATAAAAAATTGTTATTGTCAGATGCAGAAACTGAGGATCAGAATGTGGAAGTGACTTGCTCAAGCATGCTCTAAGTAGCAGAATCTGAACCATATGGAAGGCTTCCAATTCCTAGCTCATAAAGCCAATCTTCTTGCCACTCAGGTCATAGCTTTTCCCCAGAAAACAACCCCAGTGGTATGAATGCCCCCATGGGCTCAGAAACCTGGCCCAAGGAAAAGGCAGGACCACTTAGCAGAGAGAGCCCTGTCACCCAACCCTCTAACTGTCTTGCCTTTTTCCAATGCCTTGGCCACAGCAGACCTGGTGGCAGGCAGAGTGGCACTGATTGTAACTGACAGCTGGCTAAGCTGTCACTTCCCGAGTGGCTATCCCCCCTCCAGAGCCCCCATTTTCCTGTCGTGTGGGCCCATCTTCAGAAGTAGCTGCATGGAGTCTCGCCCTGGGGCAGCCCAGGGGCGTGTGTGACCTAGAGGTTTGTCCACTGCAGAAGGATTCTTCTGCTTGTCACTTCTCATCTGGGTCCCGAGTGAGCATCTCATGTCTGCATCATTGTTAATGCACCACCGCCCCAGAGACGAGACCTGTTGCCCTTGCTTCAGAGGGCAGAATCTGCAGCCCAGAGGCATTAAGTGGCTTTCCAGGAGTCAGGCAAGGGAACAACAGTTCAAATTCCTGGCTGGAGCCTGCTCACTAGCCCCCTTTCTCTTACTCTCGCGGGTTCCTGCCCCATCCTCTGATACCCGAAGCAAGAGCACAGACCCCTGGAGCAGAGAGAGGCCACAGACTCAGACAAGAAGGAGTGACAAGAAGCCATGTGGTTTACCCCGCCTCTGGGCTAGATTAGGCTAAGCTCCTGAGGATCTTGCCGACTCCTGCCAGTATAGCAGAGACATCTCCGTAGGAGGGAGGGAGAGAGAAGGGGTAGACAGGCTATCTTGGGGGACTTGATAATTATTGCTTTGTTTCTTTAACCCATCCACGATGCCAGCCCTTGGGTCTATCCTTCTGCCCTCTCCTTTTCCCTCCCTTCTGGTGAAAAGTTTAAGGTTTGATTTTTTCAGAAAAGTGACAGACATTGCCGGCTTTTATGGTTCTGAAAATGTCAAGACCAGTTGGGAGCTATGTGTTTTGTTCCCTGAAGAAAGGGATGGAGAAGAGCCCTAGAGAGGCATAGCTCCAGGGAAATCCCAGCTTGGGGGGAGGAGGGTAAGGGGTTCCCCCAGCACACAGACAGGCAGATGTCTTTTCACTGCTGCCTCCATTGATTCTTAATGACACAGAGGTCAGAATGGGATGTGTGGTCCAGTGACAGGCACTGGCCTGGTATAGGATAGCGGTCACCTTGGTGGGGTGGGGGGAAGGGAGAGTGATGGCAGCGGGCACCTGGCCGGCAGGCAATGCTCCTTTCCTTGACCTAGATGGTGTTTATGTGGGTTATGCTGCTTTCTTTGAGCTATACATTTGTGTTTGGGGCATTTTTATATTTGTGTGTTATTATACTTCACAATAAAAAAAATTTAGGGGAAAAAATTCCTGGCTTAAGGGCCAGAATATCTGGGTTCAGTCTTGGCTCTTCCCTTACTTGTCATGAGATCATAGACTAATCACTTCAATCTCTCTGATCCTCAGTTTCCACATCTATAAAATGGGGTAAAAAAAAAAACCTTAAAACTCTCAGCATGGTTGTGAGAATTGAGTGAAAACTTGGCTATTATTGGTGCCCTGTAAACTATAACCATGGTCCACATGTGAAATATGATTTTATTTTATGGAGAAACAGATGAAGGTGGAGATCAGCAGGAGAGTGAAGGCCACCGATGGGAGCTGGGCCAGCCTGGGAAATAGCAGCAGCCGTGCTCTGGGTTCGGGGAACGGTGGTATTAGTTTCCTAAGGCTGCTGGAACAGATCACCACAAACTGGGTGGCTTAAAACAGAAATCTATCTTCTCACAGTTCTAGAGGCTAGAAGTCTGAAATCAAGATATCTAAGTCTCCAGGGAAGAATTTCCTTGCTTCTTCCTGGTGTCGGTCGGCTCCCTGCAGTTCTTGGTGTTCCTTGGCTTGTAGCGGCATCCCTCCAATCTCTGCCTCTCACTTTACATAGCCTTCTTGGTGCCTCTGTATCCAAATCTGCCCCTCCTTTCTCTTATAAAGACATCAGTCATTGGATTTAGGGCCCACCCCAGTTCCATATGACTTCATCTTAACTGGGTTACATCTGCAAATACCCTCTTTCCAATAAGATCACATTCACAGGGGACTAGGACTTCAAAATATCTTTCTGGAGGACACAAGTCAACTTACTATGATGGCATGCTAGGTGGAGAGACAGAAAATCGAGCTTCAGCCCCCACTTCTACCATTTTGTGGCCTTGGGCACTGGCTGCTCACTCTAAAGGAGAAAGTGGATAAGAAATTAGAGTCTGTTAGATGACTGTGATGTGATGTCAGGGTGTTGTGAAGTTGACAGCACCATTCCTATTTTATAGATAAGGGCAGGAAGGTTACATAATCGCATGGCTAGTAAGAATGGTTTGCTGGAACAGGAGTGGTGATGAAGCATGTGTTGACCTCCTCTGGGATTCAAATTCAACACAATCAAAGCCTTAAATTTCATAAAATACCAGAGGGTTGATTCCTAGTCCCTGAGTGAATCAGAGGATAGGAGATTGAATAAATAAACTGTAGTTGAAACCAGAAACCAAGGCTTCTACTGCCTTGTGGAAATGATTTAGGCTGCTAGGCCTCCGAGACAGGGTGCGCAGCTATGTAATTCCCTCTGGGCAGTGGCCAGTTCAGCACAAAGCCCACTTTGGTCATGCAATGTGGGCCTTGAAGGACAGGACAATTCGAATCTCTGCTTTGTCTGTAACTGTTGAGGTGCACAGCTCCAACCGCACAGTGCCCTCACCCCGACTGGGTTATGAGTAGGTTCCTATCCGGTTTTAACATTGCTGTTAGGTTGGGTGTGGTCAGCCTGCCCACCTGTCTCCCTCAGACTGAGAGACCCCTACGGAGACTCCATCTGGTGAGCATTCAGCACAACCCATGGTCCAGATGCCTTCTAAATGCAAGCACCGTGCTAGGGATGCAGAAGAGAGATTGGTTTTCCCACTCGGAGGAATTGGCCTGCATCCGGTAGACATTTCCTCTTCCGAGCCCTCTACCCAGCTCCTTCCCAGGGGCCCAGCTCCCCAGCAGGTGAGGATTGCCCTGACCCTTTCTTAGGTCCACAGCCACAGCTGCCGACAGTTCTGGTCACAGCTCCAGGTGCAGGGGAAGGGGAAAAAAAGCAGTGATGTTTGTTCATCTAGCAGCTTTGAATAGAACCTTTCAGAGGGGCTTTGCCTGGCTGGCTGTCTAGCGGTCAGCAGAAACTGGTGCCAGGTATATCAACAGCCTTGGAGAAGTTGTCTGTTCTAGCATTTTCCTTTCAACAGGCCAGTTGCCTAGAGAGGACTGAAGATGTCCCAGTGTTTTCTCCCCACCACTTGGGCTGCACTGGATGGGCCCAAGGGGCCGGAGCTGCAATCAGAATTCCACAGGGTCCTTGGTCAGTGGCTCCCAAGCTTGACTCTACTCAGAACCACCCAGGGCAGTGGTTCTCAGACTCGAGCATGTGTCAGAATCACCAGAAGGGTTGTTAAAACAGATTGCTGGGCCCCACCTCCAGAGTCTCTAACTCAGTGTGAGTCTGGGGTAGAGAGGGAGATCTCTCATTTCTAGTAAGTTCTCAGGTGTTGCTGATGCTGCTGCTCTTGGGACTACACTTTAAGGTCCACTAGTCCGGGAGTTAAAAATACAGATTCCCAGGCCCTCATCCAGGGACTTCTTAGTTCAAATAAGGCAGGGCCCAGGAATCTGTATGTTAAAAAGCTTGCAGGTGATTCTGAAACACGAAGTTTAAGAAACCAGTGCCTTAGGTATGCATCAAGTCGGTATGTCTCTGAGACACACTCAGGAAGTACTCAGGAAGTGGGCTTCGGGCCCGTTTAGGGCAAGGACAGGGTCATATATATGGACATCTCTGTACTTGGCAGTCAGCAGCATGAAAGAAGCGTGAAATGAGAGTTTGTTGCTGAGTGAAAGCTGAGACTGTCTCTAAGGTAAATGGAGATTATGAGCTTTGCTTTTTTTTAGTGGGTGAGAAATCAGATGTAGCTGGTGGTTCTGGCTATAGTCTGGGATTTGGCTCAGTCTGATCAAAGGATATTTCCCATTTTTGATTAAAAGAGCTAGATAAGAGTGCTGTATCTTTGCTTCTCAAAATTCCCCTCTTCCTAAAAGGGGCAGAATAATGCAAATCTCCCTCTGAGATTAGGAGGGTAAAGGAATTGAAATCCTAATTAGTATTTTTGAGCTTCTTGCCATATTTGGGGCACAGACTGGTGAATTGCAACAGGGCAGGAAGGGAAGAGCTGGGATCTGCTCCTGGGATGGGGGCAACCCTTGCTAGAGGACCCAGCTGCAGGGGCTAGGAGGGGTCTAGCCTGGCAGGCAGAATATAGTGGGGGTGGGGGAGATACAGCAGGTGATGGTTCAGGAGCCCTTAGAGTGGGGTGTCCCGAAGTAAAATGGCCAGGTTTTCCTTGCAAGTGGAGCACAGCACAGAGATGTGGGGTACACAGGTGGATGTGTTTGGAAATTGTGGCAGTCTAGTCCCTTGAGGGACCTTAGCTGCTGGCAGGACTCTGGGTCCTGAGGAAGAAATAGAAAAAGCAAAGAGGGCAAATACATTTCAGCTCCCACGCTAGGTCTAATGTATAGGTGGTGGCTGTCTGGAGTTCTCTGTCAAGATGATTTCAAGTCTGGCTTCAGGAGAAAAAGTTGGAAAGAGTGATGTGATCGATTAAGAATGGCTACCATGGGTGTTTAATTAGGATTGCTGTCTCTGGGCAAGAGCAGGAGGGGCAGGATATGACACAGCTCCCAGAGACAGGGGTTCGGCAGACAGGGCCTTCACTATGAGGCTAGTGGACAAGTCTATGTCCTCATGGTATAAGGAACTGGGGCTCAAGAGCAAGGCAGAACTGGGACCTGAAGTCAGAGGTGTGTGAACAGCCAGTGGATGTGGTATACAGTTCCAGAGCACTGGGCTCAAGCACCTTAAATCCCTCTTGCACAGGACAAGGACCATACTGTGGCCCCTGCTGGAATGGCAACCAGGCAAGGCCACCTGCTGGGGCAGCCTGGACTGATTCATTCTGGAAAGAAGACAGGTTGGGTTCCTTGGGGCCCTGGGGTCCTGTTGGCAATGCTGACCTCTCCACCCTAACCTCATCCATCCAGGCTCTGCTGAGAGACTGGCCAGGCCTGGACAAGTCATTTGGGAAGTGTCTGAAGAAAAAGAAAATGCCTAGCATCTGGGAGATCCATTAACTTTTCCACCCCGTGTCCTGACACCTGATTTTCCACTGGGGAAATTCATGGGATGCCTCTGCCTCCTCCTTGACCTCTGTGGCCCTGGCTGGGCCTCCTGACTTTGTTGCTTCATCTCATGCTTCAAAAGATGACCGTGTATCAACTCAGGCAAAGCCTAACACCCAAGATTTCCCTCCAACCTACCATCCCCTGTGCAATCCCATGTTTCTGCTACAAGTCTGTGCACATTCCTATCTGAGGACAGAAGAGGTCGTGATGGCCTCACAATTAGGTTCCTGGAGCTGCAGCATAGAGCCAATTAGTATGCAAGGCCTAAACAAAGCTTGTGCAGCAGACTGGGGTTGATGATCTGGTCTTAGGGCTTCTGGACCCTGAGCAGAGCTGGCTTGGGAGAAGGAGCACTAGGGAGGCAGCCACTTCCACCCTCCCGCCCCTCAAATAGCAAGACTGTAGAAAGCAGCCTTGGACTGGTGCCTAAGACATACAAATCACCCCCTAGGAACATTTCATCTTCCCAGGCTGGTTCTCCGAGAAAGCCTCTTATTTCTTCCTCCAGGGTCCCAGGGCCTCTCTCAATTTTCCTCTCCTGCTTGCTGTGACACCACCATTCTACCCCAGAGCATGCAGGACGTGGCCTCTCCAGCTCCCTCTCCCTTGCCTTCCATTCCCCCAACCACGAGTTCATAGGATCTATTTAAAGATGTCTCTATGTGGAAACAGACAAGAGATAACAGAATTCTAGGGAACACCCCCAAAGGCTTTGTAAACCTTTTAAACCAGGGAGAAAAGAGGAAGCAGGGCAGTGACTAACCCACAGTGACATGGTACTCCAGCAAAGCCTCCAGTCCTAACTGTTCTTGGGAGCACATCTGCTTCTCTCCACAAGATTGTGCATTCTTTGTGAGCAGGAACCACGTGCATACATCTTCATAGATCCACAGGGCCTAGTGGTGTCTGGCACATACAACGTTGATTAAGTGTCTTTATGAGCCAGGCTTGGGAACCAAAATGATAAAAAGGGACTTTTTCAGGTGTCAATGAAGAGAAGGGAATATATTAACAGCTGACAAAGGGAATAGACTCTGCCACTCCTGGGAAGCAGGGATGGGCCAGCAGGAAGTTATCACTGGAGTGCCAGACCGAAATGCAAATGGGAGAGGCCTTTCCTTCTCAAACCCTTCTCTGATCCCCTTCATTACGCCTCTTGTTAGGGTGGAGGGGATTGGCGACAGGCAGGGAAGACGGAGCTCAGCAATCCTATCTTCCTCCTCCCAGCTCTCCCTCTTCTAGACTACCTCCCACCTTTGGACCCCGACACCTAATGCAAGGGGAGGAAGGGCAATAGTGTGGCATGATGGCTAAGAGCAGAGACTTTGGAGTCAGACTTTCTGAGATCAAATTTAGGCTCTGCTACTTAATCTCTACGCGATCGTAGGAAAACCCTCTCTGTGCCTCTGTTTTCTAGTCTATAAAGTAGAGATAATAGAAGTACCTGCTTCATATGGTTACTGCGAGAAGGAAATAAATGAAGCCATGTAAAGCACTTAGAAAGAGCACCTGGCACATGGGACATGGTTGGGAAGTGCTAGCTGTCATTACTAATTCTATTTCTATTCCTGACATTATAGAATCATGCTATCCCAGAGTCTCTCTGGAGCAGCTCTCATTTCAGATTCTGTAGAGCTGACTCTTTAAGGCAGTAGTTCCAAAACTTTTCTCTGCATCTGGATTAGCTGTGGTGATGGTGATGCAGCCTGGGGGACTCTATCTCCAGAGATCTGAATTCAGCAGGTCTGTGTCAGGGCCCAGGAATTTGTAATTTTAACAATCTCTCCAGGTGTTTCTGATGAACACCAAGGACTGCAACTTTTTGTCTAGGCCATTTGTTTTCCTTTCAGGCATAGGGACTTGAAGGTCTTGCCCTATCTCTCCTGCCCCTTATGGCTGTATTAATCCTGGGACTTTGTTTCCTTAGAGAAGCAAGCACATCTGGGGAAGAGATTTGGATGTATTTGCATCTTGTTTGCCATCAGGAAGGGATGTGGACAATTTGGTGTAATGGAGAAAGAGTCAATGCCAATGATGACGATCTCCATAGGGGGTTGAGTAGGCATAAGCTCACAGAGGTGCTCTGATACCATCTCTCAGCTTCCGGTGCTCCAGCCATAGTGGACGGAGGGATGGTGAGGTGCAGAGAAGGGGCCTCTGACCCAGATTTCTTTGTCGCTTTGATCAGATCTGCACCACCTTCTGGCTCCGGACTTCTATCTGCCTTCTCTGCCCTCAGCCTCGACCGCAGTTTCATAATTCTGCTGGTGTAGCCAGCAGGCCCCTTCCTACAGCACACTGCACCATCCCGGCCACGCCACTGCTCGATGTGGCCTAGGTCACAGGGCTGTCTTCCAAGGTCTTTCATAATCTGCTCCTTCCCCCTGATTAACCTTATTCAAGACAGCTGTTCTCTGCAAATTGCTGAGCTGAACCGGGGACGTAGGGGCTGGGTCTAGAGAGGTTAAAGTTGTGAAATGGGTGGGGGGCAACATCCTGGGCATGGTTGGAAGGAAGGGATATAAAAGCGATGGGCCTCTGGGCTGATGGCACCAGCCACTGTGACGACTCTGCTGCTAGGGAAATCCTAGGGTGGGGGCAGAGTAGAGGTCCAGGCCAGCCCAGGGTTGGGGAGGGAAAGAGGAAGCAGGAAACAGGGGACAACCTGGGGAGGCCGAACTAGTTTCTGAGGAAGGACAGAGCAGCCCTTCCACCGACGCCCGGGTCTGCTGAACGCCAGGGCTCCTGACTTACCTCCTCCCCATCTTCAAAACCTCTCCGCTTCAACCCCCTTTTCTGCTCCTATATTTCTCCTTCTGTTTTCTGCCACGTTTGTGGAGGAAGGTCAGAGAACTTCAAGAAATGCCAGCCTCCCGAGAGAAATAACATAAACCATTTCAAATGTTAGCTGAAGAGAGGCAGCTGCCTTTCATATCTGTACCAACGAAGGTTAAGCAAATCAGTCGCCCTTCGGGGTCAGTTCTCAGGGGAGGGAAGGGAGGAGGCCTTTGTGATCTAAGGCCAGGAGCCTTAGCTGAGAGCTTGGTGCATTTCAAGGGAGAAAAAAACCTTCAGCTAAAAAAGCTACCTTAGTGCTGATCCAAAGGGAAATTGAACCAAGTGAACTATAAAGTCATTTCTGACCTTGGGAGAAACAAAAGGCAAAACGCAGCCAGCCCCAGGCCTGAAGGGAACACTGACTTGATTGATGTTGGGCCTGCAGGTTCTGTTAACTCCAATGAGATGACATTTAAAGGCACAGTGTTTACCAAGCTTCAGTCTCAGAGGAAGCACAGAAGGTTTCTAGAAAGGGTTCAAGGGCCTTCATGGTAAGTTCCATGACTTCTCGCACTGCCCCTCTTGGCTGCGACTACTGCTAGGGTACAGCGGCGACATTTCAACTTCTTCAGGGCCTTTCGTGAAGGGGAACTTGCCTTCAAATACAAGCCAATGCAAATGGCATGTTTTCTTCGTAGAAATGCTTAAATGACCTTAAAAGAAATAGGCAGGAAGAAACAGAAGCAAGAATTATCTGGATGGGAATTATCATAATATAGGCATATCTCATAGATATTGCAGGTTCAGTTCCAGACCTCTGCAAAAGCAAGTATTGCAATAAAATGAGTCACATGAACTTTGTGGTTTCCTACTGCATATAAGAGTTATGTTTATATTGAGTGTGAAATAGCATTATGTCTAAAAAACAATGTCCATACCTTAATTTAAAAATACTTTATTGCTAAAAAATGCTAGCAATCATCTGAGCCTTCAGTGAGTCGTAATCATTTTGCTGATGGCGGGTCCAGCCTCAATGTTGATGGCTGCTGACTGATCAGAATGGTGGTTGCTGAAGGTTGGGGTGTTGGTGGCAATTTCTGAAAATAAAACAACGATGACATTTGTCACATTGATCGACTCTTCTTTTCATGAAAGATTTCTTTGCAGCACATGATGTTGTTTGATAGAATTTTATCCAGAGTAGAATTTCTTTCAAAATTGGAGTTAATCCTTTCAAACCCTGCACCTACTTTATCAACTAAGTTTATGTAATATGCTAAATCCTTTGTTGTTGTTTTAATAATGCTCATAGCATCTTTACCAGGAGAAGATTCTCTCTCAAGAAACCACTTTCTTTTTTTTTTTTTTTTTTGAGACAGAGTCTTACTCTGTTGCCTGGGCTAGAGTGCCATGGCATCAGCCTAGCTCACAGCAACCTCAAACTCCTGGGCTCAAGCGATCCTCCTGCCTCAGCCTCCCAAGTAGCGGGGACTACAGGCACGTGCCACCATGCCCAGCTAATTTTTTCTATTTTTAGTTGTTTGGCCAATTTCTTTCTATTCTTGGTAGAGACGGGGGTCTTGTTCTTGCTCAGGCTGGTCTCGAATTCCTGAGCTCAAATGATCCGCCCGCCTCAGCCTCCCAGAGTGCTAGGATTACAGGCGTGAGCCGCCGGCCTGGCCTTAAGAAACCA